>CM026200.1:28239211-28445279 GCA_014839995.1 Xenentodon cancila
GGATCCTGGACAGGCGTGTTTTCTGGTAAGACTCCCTTGCAGAGGAGCAGGAGGCCAGGAAACACTCGCTCATACAGTCGTCATTTGTCTGCTTGTGTTTGTTGGACAGTAGGGCTGTGTGGTTGTGGTGTAGATCTCACTGAGAGTATTAATCTCCCTTGAGCGAGTTGCGTTTGGTGTCTGTTGCAGATGCATATCTACGCACCCACACATGCAAAAAGAAAGCAAGGATATTGAGTGGCAGAAAATAAAAGCAGCTACATTCTTCACCTTTTCCAGGGTGTGGCCCTGGAACTCGACTCTGATTCAGCAACCGCTTATTATTTAATTAAATCCCGACAGAAACTAAATGCATGCTACATGGTTTGGTGGTTAAATTTATGATTCTTTCCACCACACTCTAAGAATTTGACAGGATTTCATGGAATTGCTGCAAATGTGTCCACAGGGTTACTACTATGTTCATTGCACTTATAATTACGAGGTTATTAAAGTGCTGATATTTACCAGAGTTAATAGAACACTAAGCTCTATTTCATATAGTCAAATATTATATATAAGGACAATTCGATTGATATTCAGAAGTAGGTAAGAAGAGCAGGAAAGAGGAAAAGGAGCAGAAAGGTTGCATGAACTGACGTTTATGCAACTCTCATGGAACAGACTTGAATCAAAGAGATTATGGAAAGATGACCACAGGCCGTATATAAATACCCATCATCCATCTGAACATTTTAAAGCCTCTGACATCTGTAAACGGCCATGTTGGTCACTTTGGAGACAGAAGAGGGTGGACATGGTCAGTGGTACTTAAATGGGTAAAATATATGTATTTTTGAGGTTTAAAATTGATTCAGTGATGGAATTACTTTCAAACAGACCCTCGTCATAGAGATTGTGCTGAGCTAAAGGCACCAAGATGACGTGTAAGGAAAGTTTTATGAGTAGCTAATGGCAGAGAGCACCTACAGCACACTAACAAAAGCCCAGGAGCGCTGAGGCATTAGGATAATCATAAAAGTAATGCTGAGCAAGAGATAATGGGGCTTTTTTTAATGTTTTTTTTTCTTTGCATGGTTTGACACCAGTATGGTTTTGTGCAAAATCGCCAATTTATAAAACTAAATGCATTGTATGAACCAGAGTAAAAAGCAGACAGTGACATTGGTTTAATAGCATCCAAAAGGAGAAGGTTGGAAACAGTTGTCAATTTTAACCTGAGTTATTCTAATCCAAGGTTTAACAATCCAATATTTATTTTAAACCTTAAAGGTAGAGTAAATGATGCTACTTGATTTCTAATGCAGAACACTTTTTGTCACATTGAATATATATCTTCTCCTTGGTTCAGTAAATTGGAAATAAACACAGCGGGGACACCGTGCCGCCAAACCAACGGAAACATTGCTTCAACCAATCACTGACAGAGGGAGGGGCTTTGCTTGGGAGAATTTAAATGGGGCAGGTTTTCTCAGGGAGCATCTGAGAAAACATGTCAATCTCTTGTGGGTTTTTTTTTTGCTATTTTATTTCAAATACCAACAGGCTCATCATTGTCCAGACATAGTTTAGCCTACCTTTAACCCATCCATCAAAACACTCGAGTGGTTCTGTGCTTATTGTTAATTATTGACGTCATGTTTGTAAAGCTTTTTAAAATACATATGTATAAATAATTGTTAGCGTGCCTTGAAAATCTTGATGATCCATCAAAATATCTTCAAACTTGAACGGTAAAAGCACATACATGTTCATCATATGCTTCATCAGGTCTTAACTGGTAACTAAAACAGCACACCAACCATTTCCAATATTTACGTAGCACTACATTGATCATCCTGCCATCTGCTTCTCCCTCCCTGCGTATTAGGTTTCTTCTAGCTTGTTCTGAGTTGCGACAGCTGCCGTGGAAGCTCATGCTAGTCCGTGCCCTGCTGTATGTTTGGAGCAACAATTCAGATTTCCCTCCAACCAATAAACAACATTCTTTTGCAAAAGAGCTTCCTAAACAGAAGAAAGAGGACAGGGTCAACTTTATTTTGTTTCTCCCAAGACGGTAAGATCTGCAAGGTGCTGGAAGGGTTCTGCACTTGGTATTGGTTTCAGTTTTTGCTTCATTTGGTTTGGACCGAGAAAGTGCTGATGTATTGTGACACTCAGTAATTATCCAAGGTTGCATATTGAACCTCAGAAAAGGATCCTTTACCCATGCTCCAACTCTCTGCTGAATTTAAAGAATTCGGCTTTGGATTCGGTAGTTCTTGGTTTACATAATCTTGCTAAAATAGAAACTGTAACAATCAAACTTTATGTTTATGTTTTTATTTTAATGAAAAAAAAATACTTTGAAAAAAAAAAACAACAAAAAAAAACCAACAACAACATAATTTTACTACTAAGGCAGACCTTGTAAAAGATCATCAGCTCTTCCACTGCAGAGACTTGAGACTTGAAAGGGCTTCCCCTGTGCAGAAAACTATTTATACAGTAGCAACAGGGAAAAAACAAGAAGGAACTCCCTAGTTAGTCTTTGGAGAACACTTAAAACATTGCTTTCACACATTTTCATTGTCTTTTAAAAATGCATGTTGTGTATTTCTGAGCAGGGCATCTACCTGGGTAGAAAGCATTAAAAGTGAAACTTGTATGTCTAATGTAAAGCTGTTGCGTTAATGTTCAAGTAAACATACTTAGTAATGCATTCAAATCCCAGGAAAAATAACCTAAAGCCCCTCCTGCTGGGTGACACTCTTAAAAACTAGACGCTGCTCCATGAGGAGGAGTTTGTTTGAAACAATATGACAAACGTCTCCAGCCCCTACACTCCAAATCAGCTCAAGCGTCTCTCTTTTCCTTCTCACGTGCATGTGCAGATGGCTTCATGCACTGAAACAACATTGCGTTTCTCTAAATATCTGATTTAGAAAGACAATAACCGCAACATAAACACAACAAAGAGGCAGTAGGAATGAACATAGTTTCAAAACTCATCAACAGTCACAGCAGAAAATATTTGCATAATGTAGCCAATCTACCATGGCAGAAGATGACCACAAGAAAATATACATCCCAATTTTGCTGTAATGTTCATGATTGATTGTGTGACATGGTTGTAATGAAATAAAGCTCTTTGTGCAAACCAGTTGGACAGACACGGTCTTGTGAGACCTGTTTTGGTAGGAAGACCATAATTGCTTTGAATTGCGCAAATGTAGCAGGCTACAGTATGCTGAGAAAGCATTAACGTGCACAAATGTGCTGGGTGTCTGTAGATGCATGCGTGCCTGTGCCCGAGCTTGTGTGTTTTGTTCTGCAGTCTCCTGACTTGATGAAGTGAGTCGACTAAGCCAAAGAGCTACAGAGAGTCATCAGTGAGCTCTTAGCGAGACAGCGAGCGACCACAGCTTTGGTCAGGACATAGTCAAGCTTGGGTCAGGGCAGGGTCCGAAGGGAATCGCTATAATAAGTCGCTGAGTTTGTTTCAGGGAATGTTTTCAGGGAAAGAAGCTGACCCATGTTTTTGGGTTCGTTGTACTGTAAGTTGTGTGTGCTTTTCTTTCTGTCACTCCAGAAGCAAAATTTTTCTGGACTCCCACATTCTTGCAAACCATTTTAAGGTTCAGTTGGAACACATTTATAATTTTGGAAATGTTATCGGGGCTTCTGTACAAGAGTATCTGTGCAGTTCTAAAGCTTCTGACCGCAAAATCTCTGCAAACTGTTTTTCCACATAACCACAGAGGTTTTTCATGTTCCATTAATTCTTATTAATGTGTAGCTTGATGTGGAATGTTTTTGCTGAGCCACACCACCATTTCACAAGGAAATGGGCCCATTTGAACACGAGACTGCAGGAGGGCTGGTTGTCACTTCCTTGTGATTTACATGGACTTTGTTGTTACAACTCAAAAATGACAAAAACTTAGAATGAAACAAAATATGCAAAATAAAAATGCTGCTTATCATACATTTACTCGGACATTCATGCCCTTGCACACAGTGTGAACCCAAAAAATGTCATGTTTTATTTTCCTCGTCAGTGTCTTTTTATATTTAAATATACTCTAAGATAATATCCGTTTTTGTATTTCAGACCTTAAACAGACCTGAAAAAAGTTGTCACTTGCAGTGTCGTAATGTTGCTAATCCTTTGCACAACACAAGAGCATTAAATGTTATTTTGTTTTATTCTTCTTTAACACACTTCTAAGGATGTGCAACACTGCAAGGTCACTGTGTTGGGGCAATATTTAGTTCTGCAGTGACTGCAGTTGACTACACTAAGCAAAATTTATATAACGCATGTATTATAACATATTTGGCTCAGTCAAGGTGAGCCCAATATGTTGGCTATAACTGGTGAACAACCAGTTATAGCCAGTAAACCAAACCAGTTATAGCCAGTAGAGCAAATAGAAACGGAGTCTCACTATTTGGCTGACTGGAGTACATGCTACTTCTACCTGGTGGTATCAAGAGTCTAGACCTTGTCTGATGGAAGACAGGCCGTTATTCTGAGAGATGGTCATGTAGCAGGCGACATTTGTCCTAGTGTTTAATCCAAACCAAATAGTTCAAAGTTTATTCTCTGTCCTCCACACCGTGCTCGATGTTTGCGTAGACTGCTAACTTGGGTTCAGTGGCATTACTTGCACTATTCAGGCAAACAACATCAGTGCAAAATAAGATTATACAAGCAATTTCCATCCTCCTGAACCCTGGACAGACTAGGAACTATTATCCACAAATGAAAAATAAGTTTTTCTTACACACACCTTTTGTTTGTAAATTCTCCCCACGCAGTGTTTTAATGTGACTCAGCAATACTTTAATATGGTACTTAAGTATAATTTTCATTAATCTGTATTTTACTTCAATATTTTCATTTCTGGTAACATTTACTTTTACTGTGATACATTTTCTGTGACTATTTTCATTACTCAATTTTTCAAAATCAAACAAGAAGTTTGTTAGACTGCAAGGAAGCAGATAAGGTAAATCAATGCTTCTTGAATCATTTTAAGTTAATTCACACTACTTCCTAGTTGGCGGTGTCCAGTTGTTGTTAAATCCCAAATACTACAACTAATAAAAGAGTCATCGAGAGAGATTGAATTCATCAGGGTCATGGAACCATCCACTGGCATTACTAAACTCTATTAATATTCAAGGCCACACCGTCAACAACGGTGGTAAACTTAGCAACCATGATGGTGGTGAAGAAGACACTGTTGTGATCATATTTACAAGAAATGTTTTTTAACTAGAGTGAAAGATTCATCTTACATCATGAAGTGGCTCTAATATCTACTCAAAGTCACTGAAATATTAGCATTCAGAATCTCCGTGCCTAAGCTGAAGAAATGCGGTGAGGTAGGTTAAATTTACTGATTTAGTGAAGCCACAACATCAGTGTTATTGCTTGTTATCAAGACTTTCAGATATCTGACTAGCTTGATGGCTTAGCTTATGTGTACTACGCAGTAGTGTCCTCCTTGAATGCCAATTGAAGTTTCATAATGAGAATGACCCCAGGATCTATGTTGTCTGGGGTAAATAGCCCTGGTAGCAGATTTACTAACTCCAAACAAATTGAACTTCCTGCCGAGGCACTGTCTTTGGTGATACTTCCTTAGAATCTCCTCTGTGTTGGAGGAGAACCTCAGTAGGTGATCAAAGATGGCATCAAGATAGTTGTACTCCTAGTTGTTCAGTTGTACTGAAGAGGAGAGGAGACAGCACACAGCCCTGTGGGGAACCAGCTGAGGTGTAATGCAGTCCAAAGAAGCTATTAATGACCACTTCATGCTGTGACCTGTTTATTAGAAAGGGGGAGGATGCCGGACAGACACAGCAGGCCCAAACAAGTAGTGAAGGTTTCCTGGAAACACCTGGCAGAGAAACCTGTCACAGGGATCTTCAAACCCCACCTCAGACAGAGCTTCAAACATTTCCTGTGAGAGATGGGGTACATTGACTCGGAATGGGCCATGTTCTGCGCCTCCGTTGTTGAGGCAGCTGACTGCAGTTGCAGACACAAGGTTATTGGTGCCTGTTGCATCTGAAACCCTCGGACCCAGTGGTGGACATCCCAGATGAGGGAGGTTGTTATGCTAAAGAAGGAGTCCTACAGGGCTATGGACTCTGGAGGCAGTTGACTGGAATTGGCAGGTCAAGTGATCTGAGGCTTTGGTTTACACTGAGGCAAAAACTCACACCAACTGGTGTTGGAGAGGTTTGGAGAGCCCATGAAAAAAAGCTTTTGATCAGCCCAAAGAAGATTCTGAAAAACCATTAGGTGGTTCAGGCAGGGAAAGCAGGGTTTCACCAACACTGTTTGTATTGAGTGTGTGGTGCTGTTGACTACGACTAGGGATGCTATTGGAGAGTGGAAATAACACTTTGAGGATCCGTCAATCCCACCAACACATCTTCCAACGAGAAAGGTGAGCATGTGGACTCTGGGAAAGGCTCACCCATTTCTGAAGCTGAGGTCACCAAGTAGTTTCAAAGCTCCACAGTGGCAGGAGTGGATGAAGGCTGCTCTGTGTTTCTTAAGACGCTGGATGATATAGGGCTTTCTTGATGGACACATCTCTGCAACATGGCATGGGCATCAGGGGCAGTCCCTCTGGATTAGATTGGCAAACTGGGGTTGTGGTTCTACTTTTTTCAGGAGATTGTGTTCTTACTACAGGGGAATCACCCTCCACAGCCTTCCAGGGAAGCTCTATATAGGGATAATTGGAGAGGAGAGTACAATTGATCGCTGAACTTTGGATTCAGGAGGAACAATGCAATTTCTGTCAAGGTGGAACACTGGACCAGCTGGACTCCTGGAGGTGGTATAGGAGTTCACCCAACCAGTCCACATTTGCTTTGTGGACTTGGAGAAGCCCCCTGGGGTATGCTCCAGGAACATGGGATACCTTGCTATGAACTATTTATATTGCTGGTTGTAAGTTTGATTCATCTTTGGAGAAAGTTGGACTCCATAGAGCTGCCTTTTGTCACCGATTCTGTTCATAACTTTTATGAGCAGAACTTTTAAGCGCAGCCAAGGAGCAAAAGGGGTCAAAGGGAGAAGATGACCCTGAAACACAGCTGTCTTCTCTGGATCTTATTTAAAATGGTCTGAGACAAAATAGGTAAAGATTCTGTGGTCAGATGAATCAAACCTTGAAATTCTTTTTGGAAACCATTGACATTGTGCCCTGCAGACCAACGAGGAGAGGGACCATGCAATGCTTAGATCATAACCCTGCATTATGATGGTATGGGGTTACGATTATTTTCTATGGAATTGGCAGTTTTCACATTTGGAAAGGCTTGATTACTGATGAAAAATACAGGTTTTAGAGCAACATCTGCTCCCATCCAAACAATGTCTATTTCAGGGAAGTTGTTGCATATTTTAGCATCTTGATTTCAGCGTCATGAAAAAAAATTTGGTAGCAAAGGCGCAGGAGTGTTAAGCTGTTTGAATCCTGCATCGCACAAGAATAAGAGAACAGTTCTCTCCTAAAACTGCAGCAACTAGTTTCCTCACTCTCCAGGCATTTACAGAAAAAAGAGGGAATACTAACCAATGGCAAACATCACCCTGTTACTTTTTTTTTAGATGTGTTGCTGCCATCAAATTCAAAATGAAATTACAAAATATCTCAGTTTCAACATCTGATAAGTGTATTTATAGTCTGGTAAAAATAATAAAACATGGGTTTATGAGATCTGCAGATCATGCTTCCTGTTCTTATTTACACTTTACTCTGCATTGCATATTCATTGGAAATGGGGTTTAAGATGTGATATTCTTCAGAGATGTAAATGCCTGACTTGGTCAGTGCTAATATAAGCTATGTAGCCATTTTAGTAATTTTGGTGAATTCATTTTGCACAAAAAGGTTTCAAATGGGATTTGTGAAAGTACCTTAGTATTGTTGTTTGGGAAAGGTTTCCCAAAGTGTAGCCCGTCAGATAATAAGTTAGGTAATTCGTGGAATTACCATAACATGTCCTGCAATAAAGAATTGCTCAGTTATATTCTGACAAAGCATCAACAGGAGTATTTCCCTGCAAATACTTTATATGGATTTATTGTGGAAGAAAAAAAAGTAAGAGAAGTTGTTTTTTCCCGTCCATGCGACACCGGACGGGGGAAGCCAGAGAGAGACGTGGAGTGGGCGAGGGGTCTGGTCAAGAACACAGTGACCGCGAGGAGCTCGCTAATTTCCGGGAGCATTATGCCATTTTCCCAGTTGGAGCAATTTTGTTTTTTGTCCCGGTATTGGAATATATATATTTTGAGGGGGACATCGCATTGCGTCGCACTCATGCTGCACAGGCCTGCAACGCATCTGGGTGCCAGTCGGCAGAGTTATGAGACAAAAAAACACAAACACACGGGACTGGGGACTAGTTTTGTCTAATTCTTTTGTGCAGTTTCCTCACCGGTTGGTTAACTGTTATTACGGCTGTTACCCTTTTCAAAGTTCTGGTAGTTATAGGGGCGTTACATGAGTGTAAAGCGGTTGCTGGGATGGTTCGCTTTGTTGGTCTGCTGATTTTCATAAACCCAGTTTAAGTGCTATGTGGGAAAACAATAGGCATGTTCTTTGGAAAAAGGATAAGAAGTAAAGGGTTTGCAAATATTTCCCATCTTTGGAGTATAGTTATTGAGCCATACACTTTAGGGGTCTAATCAATAAGGAACTCATTTACATAAAGAGAACCCAACACCCCATCGTTCTAGTAGATAGAGTGGTGAGGGTGCTACAAAAGTAATTGCTTAACCATTTGTATATTGGAGAATGGCAGTTATTGACGCAGTGATCTTTGAGGGGTAGGAGATTTTAGGGTTACATTCTTGCTGGTTATACACAGAAAATCGTCCTGATTCCTTGAATTGTTACATTTTATTATATATATCATCTTCCAATATCTTTTTAAAGGAGGATTGTTTTTAGGCACTTTAATTATTTCATCTTTCATTTATAGACAAAATGGAAATTTTCTGCTCCTCAAACACTATCCATTAAGGACTTTAAGTCCTTTATGGATAGTGTTTTTGTACCAAATCATCATTGCATTTGCCTGTTTGGCATCACCTGTTTGAGATATGCATTTTCCATCTTTTTCCATACATTCCAACTTCTGGATTGAATCTGTAACATAAGCAAACGTCATTTTAACTGGGATGTCCCATTGTAAACGTTTGCTGGGAGCTCCATAGCTCCTACAACGTTGCACGCCTAAAAGAGCTGGGCCACGGCGGATAATTTCAGGACCCTTTCAAGCAAAAGCCTGCTGAGTCCTGCAGTCAATCATTCAGCAACCGGAAGCCTAATTCTAATAGACTTGCAGAACTGGAATGGGTCTAAGAATCACTAGAAACATGCCGAGGAACTGTAGGAGCCATCAAATTCTCCCAGTCCTTGTTTCAGCTCTTGCAGCACTTGTTTTGGATGTCTTTCAGTCGTGATACTGAAATTAGTATATTTCATCAGAATGAATGTAAATGAATATTTATTAACATCACAAGTTCACATAAGTCAAGCCAGCCAGACCAGTGTATCTATGCCGTAAGATGGGCATGTTCCAGCCATCTTCCAGCCCTGCTTCTTCTGCCCATGTGCAACATGGCGCAGTGGGTTGGAGAAAGAGGCTTCAAAAGCACTCATCAGAAAACCTATGGGTGACATCACAGCGGTTTGTCTAAGTCCTCATATACAGTCTGTTTCCACAACATTCCAACCTTTTCTGTTTTGGGGCTACATTTTCTAGCTGCATTACATAATATGAGCAAAATAAATCGGCACAATAACCAGTGCTTCATGTGCACATGTGTTGCCCTGTGGGCTTTTCCCAAAGTTCTTTCCCAGACTTGGTGGACAGCTCATGCAGCATGGTAGGTGAAAACGCTCATCCATTCATGAGCAGGACCTCCAGTGTTGTCCTAACCTCCGATTACACACCATCAATCTGTCACCATTATAGCCTTGTTACTGTAAGATCTGCTCCACTTGAAACAAGCCTCTAATTATCCTCCCAGTTGACTCCCACTGGACCACATACTGTATGCTGCGCTAACCAGCCACGCTGTACTGTAGGTCCACAGTTTGTCGTCACACATTTCTATCCCTGTATGTGCCTCTTGTCTTTCTGATTCCCAAGCATGCACTCAGTATAGCGCATAGGAGCAGCCGCAGCACAAGTTAACACCCTTCTCAACAAGCCAAAGACACAGATGTTGAAAGATAAAGAGATGAACAAGTTTCTAGGTTCATGACAGGCGGTGAAGTTATGAGGCCACAAGCTGGTTTCACAAACAACTCTCTCCCTATCTACATTGCTTTTGTTATGTTTCTCTGGGTTTAAAGATGAGTGGGAATCAATACAGTGGCCCTGAAATGATTAGTGGTTTTAGTCATTTTCATCCCACTTCATACGTGTGTTTGTTTGTGCTCAAGTGTAAGCAATAAAGAAACAGGGCACCAGGCAGACCATCTTGTGGGTGGAGGAAACTTAGAACTAGTTCGATCATAACATCGCTTGTTGACAGTCGCTAAGCTGGAAAGATGTGCTTTTGGCTTTTTGCGTGAGGTGGAAACTGCCAGGACACGTGTTTCTCCGATATCAGCAGAATGTTTTGACCTGTGAACATCTGAACCCTGTCACCTCACCTTCACCCTGGCATCTGTGTATGTTCTAAGGCGCTGAACTTGTAACCTGCTTTAACGCTAAAGATCAAACTGGAGTCTGCCATTATAAACACAGTGAGTCACATTCAGAAGAAGGGAGCTCAGAGTGCAGAGCAGCTTCCTCGTCCCAGGCTGTGGTATTCCTGAGCTGCTATTTGCGGGAATTTCGGGAACTCTGACTGATATTTCTGTTGTTTTTATTACATTTCATTAAGAGTAAAGGTTGTTGTTTTATTTCTTTTGGTAGCATTTTATATACCATGGATCTGTAGTGCAAGTGAAAAGCAGTCATGGTGTGAAACAGTGTCATGGACTTGGAAGCAGCAGAAAGCGAGGGATTCAGTCATAACAGATGAGTGTATATTATCTTACTGTTCCTCACTGTGGAGATATCACAGAGTTGCATAGTAGCTCATAAATCATCATTATGGCTTAATATCTGGATTTGTTCATGGAATGGAAACTGGAAGAGACGAGGTCTGAGAAACACAAGACACAAAATGTGGACCACACAGGAAATCATTAAGGATGGGAGCCACAACTTCCAAACACAACTTCTTTGTGTTTTAAATAAATTTATACTTTCATGTTATAATTTTGGAAATGTGCAAACTTGTATATGTGTATCTAACTTTGTTGTTTTTACTGTTTTGTTTGGGTTTCGGTTTTTTTCTTTGGTTCTAGTGGCCTTGATTAGAAAGTGGCTAGTCAGGAAACCTGGACTAGAGAGAAGGGGGAGACGTGCAGCAAAAAGCGACAGGCTGGGATCTGAACCTGCGCTGCAGAGGTGACGGCCTCTGTATATGGTGCGCCCGCTCAACCAACTGAGCCATCTGGGGCCTCGCTTTTACTGTTTATTTAATAGATTTCAGTCTGTTTATAACACTTGGTAACACCATTTCTGTGGTCCTGAAACACTTGTAGTGCAGTCATGCCGTTTTTTTCCCCCTTTCTAATATAGATGTATTCATTCATTTTAAAACTGGCAGGCCTCCAGGTTGTCAGTTTTGCACTTCACTAGCTGCTTTGCTCCAGGATACAAAAGTTTGGAGATGCATGCTGAAGAGTGTGTTGCTGTGTTAGATGTCAGCAGCAGTGATTTACCACTACACATAGGCTTTTTGACCTTGATGTTGCGGTTCCACTTGACTTTGGAACCAACCTGAGTATATATTGATCTGTTCAGTGTTCAATAAAAATTGACAAGATCGAACGGCATCAAAATCACACCAGTTATTACATGGTAGATTCAGCCTGCAGGGAAGTAAGGCACAAAAAAAACTTCAAAAATCCCATTTATTTTTACAATAAAACACAAAAATCTAACTCTGAATTGTATATCAACATTATATTAATGTGTGGTGTTCATGGGAAAACGAGTCAGAAGGTCTCAGATGAGATTTCATTTATATATCATACATTTTTTGTTTTTCTATTTCTTTGTTTGGTTTGCACATTCCATCTTTGTTAAAAGGATAATAGCAAAAAAAGGACAAAACATGGCAAGCGATACAGTCTTTGTAGTGGAAAGTGAGTTAATTACACCTATAAATGAGCAAAATACTCATGAAGTCATAATCTTAAAGCTCCAATGAAGCAGGCAGCTCTCGGAAATGCTGTTTTTGAAATGCTCCCGGTGGGACTTGGAGTTGTGTCAAAGATTGAGCAAACATAAAATCAGCTGGAAATGGAGTTTTAAAGACCATCTTTCTCTGTGAATGAGGGAAGTGTTCAGATCTGGCCTGTCTCCTTGAAGTCCAGCATGCTTCTGCACGAACAGATGGAGACAAAAACTCGACTGTCGCTGTGTTAGTTTCTTCATGCGCCGTTCCCTGGACTTTCTTTACAGTTGAGCAGAAACCACACACCACCACAATTCTGCTTTCTAACATAATGTTTTATGTTTAAGCATATCTGATAAGACAAATGTACTTTAAAGAGTTCCTTTATACAAAAAGCAGCTTATGAGCAAAGTCCTGTAATTCCTTTTCGCTCACTTACTCTCTCTATTCCTGTTGCTTTGGGAAAAGAAAGTGACACCCACACATCTTCCACACGCTGTTAAAAAATAATAATCAATATGATCTTGCAAGACTGAGAAAACGGGGCTGAATTATGGCTTCATCTTCCTACCTGCAGCCAGAACCTGTCTTGTCTGATTACAATCTAGCCCCTGGCCTCCACGTGGAGTTGAAAAGTAAACAACTCAGAAATAGAAAAGCTTGTTTAATCCAGGTTGCGTGTCTTTACATAATTACAGACTGACGACATGCTCCTGGGTTTACAACTCTGAGGCGCAGACCTTCAACTGCAGGACTTCCTTATTATTTTGGCTCAAAATCCTGCTCTTGAGTAACTCGATCAGATGCCGTCATGATGGATAACCTTTAACCTCTATACAGCTATAAGTTATACACATGGCAGGACACTCCCAGGTCCAGCCAATATTTGGAGAACAAATGAGTTTGAGCGTTTGCAAAAGCAGAACACATGTGCTGCTGTCAGCGCTATCGGCCAGCAGGCAAGGAGTGCCTTCACTGGCCTTCTCGCGGAGCCAATTTTCCCTCAGGAAGCAATGTGACTCAGTTGTGGTTTGACATTGTTTGTGAGTGCATAATGTGTGTGTGTATGTGAAGAAAGATGAAGAGGGAGGGACACAAAATAAGGGCAGGACCGCCTGGATGCACATTGCATGCTTACATTCCTCTGTAAGTCTATTTGAGTTTGTGTGCTCAAACATTTTTAGGTGATTGAGCTCCAGCAGTGGCATGGCATCCTCAGGTCAGTCTGAGGTTTGCTGATGTCCTAAAATATACGTGTCTCATACAACACTGAAGGAAATGTTTTATGACACGTGGTAAAGACTTCACACCACTACGCACCATATTTAAAGTTTAACAGGAGCATGCAGGGTGCTGTCAAAACCAAAAGGCATCCAGACATCACACTCCTGGATGGGGAAATAGCCTTATGTTGTGTACATATACGGCCAAAGTCGTCCAAAAACAACCTAACAGCTAACAATGCAGATAGTTTTGGTTTTTATGTGCTGAAGTTTTGAAATACCCTTTTGTGAGTTCTCTGTCACCACCCCAATACAAAGGAAGTGAGTGGAAAGTCTGCTTATGTTGTTCAAAGTGTTGAAAAATTGCAAGTCAAGAACTCCAGAGAAACATCCATTTCTAGGAAGAATTTGTCAGTTGCAGTGAATTAGCACAAACCTCATTTGGACCAGTTTTTATTGGAACAAATTTGTACTTAAGAAATATTTCAAGTCCAAGTTGTCCAGAGAGGATGTGAATTATCCAGTATGACTAAGGTGGTTGCTGTTTATTTTTTCTTCTTTTTTTTTCTTTTGTTCTGTTGCAAAAGAAATTGAACTGATTATAAAAACAAACGATTATTATTCGTCTTTTCCCCTGTGTTTAAAATGTTTCCAGTTGTAGCTTTTCTGACACCAGTAGAAGAACTTTGGCTCCCTTGTGGCTTTTGCTATATTCATTGTTGATATTTAAATCAAAATTGCTGACATTTGTGTCTATTTTTATCTTTTTTTAACAGTAAGTGGCTAACGCTGGTCCAACTTGATGTGACATGACTAAATTAGGAGGTTTTTGGCTTTTGGCTTGATTATGTTAATTCTTTTTATTTTATATTTCAAAAGTGTTTCAGGCAGTAGTTTTTGTGTACTGCCTGCAACACTTGGCTTGTTATGAAGACTTTTCTTCCTCCCCTTTGACAGCACCAAGAAACATTTTGACCTCAGCTGTCTGATGATAGTTTGCATCAGACAAGGCTGCATTTTAAACTTAACTATTATAAGGTAGAAACTTTATCCTCAAATGTATTTTTATTTATTTACTTATTTTTGTATTGAATTTGTAAAATTCAGTCTGATTGTGCATGAGTATCAAAATACGATGAACTTGAAATATTTGCAAAATGTTTAAAACGTAAGATCAGTTAGAATATAATCATAATCTTGCAATAATTAATTTAATTTTTCAAAGTATGACCGATAAACAATTTCAAAAAAGCATTTCACACAGGGAAGAACAAGAGGTGCTGCAGAAGTGTGCAGGTTAAGAAAAGCAATGTGCATTTTGAATATTAAAGTATGTGAACTGCATTCTTGCAGACCATCCGTTCATCACACACGCTCACTCATTTGATCAGTTTAGCCCAACATGCATATTGTTTTGCGGCTGTCAGACTGCCCAGTTTAGAAATATTAAACCATTAATAATATAGGTTCCTTTGGTGCTTGTTGGGAAGTTTTTATTGCACTCACAGCAATGAAGAGATAAGCTCTTGAGCTTAAATGAAACAAGTGTGTAGAAATTTTAAAAAGTCCTTTCTCAAACTCTCAGCTTTTCATGTATCTGTTTCTTGAGGGGCAGGGGGGATCCCATAGAGGGACGATGGACTTCCCCCTCCCAAAGCAATAGAGGGTGGTTAGGTGGTGGGGCGGTGGGCTGATTTATCTGGCAGCGGAACAAAGTGCATGTGTGCCTGATGTAAAATAGCCTTTCAAAGAACCAATCTCATGAGCTATAAAAACAAAGGAGGCAATTCCCTGACATATCAAGATGCTTTATGCCTTTTAAACCGATATCCAATATTCTCCAGAGCTTCACGCCTGTTGTGACTGTTGAGACGTATCTGAAGTCGACATTTTTCAAGAGTTTTTTTTTCTTTTTTCACCACAGGTTTTGGGGTGTGTTTGTGTGTAACACTACAGCATGAGGTGACCTCATTCTGACTGTGAACCACCCTCTGGGAATCCCCCAACTCTTGGACTCACAAATGTTTGTAGGTTTCTGCATCCATGCATGTGTGTCAGTGTGTGCAGCACTGCCATATGTTGAGGTAACGGTTGTTCTTCGAGGACAGCTCATTCTCTGCAACAACAGCTGGGTGGTCCTGCATCTTAAACGGTGACCGTGCCTTGAAGGTACAAGTGGAAAAACATAAAGATGTGATATGTGAATCCTGAAAGTAATTTCTTGAACAGCCTTAGATGTTTATGCTTGCTCCCGGGTGCTTTATGAGAAACCGTGCTGTGATGGTTTTTACAGCTGTGAGGGCTATGAGTTACGCTTGTAGATAGTGAGTGCAAATTCAAGCCTTTGAGGGTGTTTAAATAAATTCCACTTTTATTTGATCTCACTGGAGTTTCTCCATCACACGCTCTTGGAAGGAGACACTTGCACACCTAGTCGCTGACAGAAATGTGAGACTTCCATAGAGAGTATTAGGATGAGAGTAAAAGAGGCAGTTCTTCCCGTACACCTCTGCTCTGACTCATCTTTTTTCAAGAACAACAATTTTAAAGTGCTGGCGGCCAGAAGGAAAGGATCCTTCACACGGGTGGGAGTGAGGGGGCGTTTTGTATGCTAACCTCCATGAATGTTGGCGTTGCACACGTGTGTCAAACATCTGTTTATTTTGTGCAGTTTCAGGCAAAAAACAAGTCTTTCTACTTTGAAGCTCTGGGAAAGGATCTGTTTCCTCCTGCACCTGCCCCCTTCTTTCTCTGTGTTGCTGAAGTTTCTTCCTGATCAATCTCGTTTTGTGTTTTTCTGTGAAAAACAGCCGTCCCACAAGCAGGGAGAAGAACTCATACCTACAGGCCAAAGAAAGTCATTCGTCAGGGCCAAAATGACTCATATCAGGCTTTTTTTGAATCCTGTGACAGCTGTGGTTGAGGTTAGACTTAAATTACAAGGTTTAAGTCATGCAAAAGCTGCCTTTAGGAAAACTACCTGACTGATACAAGAACATGCTGATTGGACACAAGGGAGAAAATCTAGGGCAGCAGAAATAAGCTGTGAAGACATTACTGACATATTTTGTAAACTGATTTGGCAGATACCACCTCTTCACATGGTTTCCACTGTGTCATTTGATGCATTATTGCAACAAAAAAAAACTAGAATTTAGCTGCTGTCAGCGTGTTTGTTGTTTGACTCCAAAAACTCCCCCATTCCTGCAGTTACATGATGGACGGACGTATATGTTAAAAATATTCCTAAAGTTCATGTTTCAACATACAGGATTATTATACAAGAGCTTGTGTGTTCTTTTTTTATCATTTATATAAGAAGTTATGAAAGCTGTCTTTGCATTCATTTTAATTATTTCAATATGATGGAAATTGAAAAGATGATGCACAAATTCGTATGTAAAACGTCTATTTCATCACTGATGAGCAGTCTTGCTGATGCGATTTGTAAAGATATTTTATTTTAGTACAAATGCTTTAGATGGTTTGTTCTTGCTTGAATGAGCTTAAATGACACAAAAGGACACAGTTTAGGCAAACAATATAAATCTTTTCTTTTGACTTCTGTTGTGTATTTATCTGTTTCTTGAAGGGCTGGAGCGCATAAATACAATCTTGTTCACGCAAGACAACGAGAATAAATGTATTATTCATTTTGTGTGCTAGATCGAGGGTCACATGAGTTTCAAATAAATTTTTTAAATTATTGCAAAACAAAACCTGCTCATATGGCACATTTCCATAAACTGATTTGAAACAAATAAAATATTTTCCCTGTTGTCATAAAAAGCTGGTGGCGTCGGCTACACATACAGTACACATAACAACAGCTGTTGTGGAAAGAAGAAAAAAAATCAAAATCCAGTTACTTTGTCCCATAGTAAGGATGCTGAGGTGTTCTTAACTGCAAATTCCTCTTTTATATTATTATCCATTATTGTTTACCCTTTTCAAGCAGAAACAGCTGGTTTTTCATGTGACAAACATTTTGCTGGAAATTTTCCATTGCGTGGTTCCAAAATCCTCATCAAAAGCTATCAAATATACTGCAGCAAAAGTGATTTATCTTGGATATTGACTATTACAGCCAAACGTTCCTTCTATGCAAGCGAAAAAAGAAAACAGATTTGCCAAATATCAGCAAAACAATGACACTGCTGGATAAAATTTTCCACATTATTAATTTCCTGGTGACAAGTTGGGGTACCAGTCAAAAATGTGAACCAACCTGGGGTGTCTTTGATCACGCACTTTGCGGGCTTATTCATGCATTCCAGCCTCTTCCCAAACGCTGAAGTCACGCTTATTTCAGCTTTGGCACGGATGTAGACAAAGTTGTTTTCAGCTGTCTGCATAGATGAATAGTGCTTTTGTTCTCACAAGGACAAAAGTGCTGCAGAAAATGAATTAAGTTAAAAGATGGGAGCAGCTGAACAATTTCCCCTCGAATCAAAGTATTTCTGATTCTGAATATGCTAAATTTACCTCGCAACAATCGATACGTTATCATTGAATTGTGCAATGTGCAAGTTGGTAAAACTAAAAAACACATACAAACAATAAACTTCAGTATGTTTTCCAATAAGGAAGCCGACTTTTTAAAAATGTATTCCTAGGTAAAATTATTCACTCAGATACGGAATATAATATAATAATGGAATTTCTGGCACAAACATGGCACACATCTGGCCCTATATATTCACCAGAAACAGTCCACATCTGCATTACATTTCTGCAACGCCTAACCTTCACAACACTTGTATTACATGATTTCAAAGCCTGCTTATGACATGTGAGCCACATCCGGCCCATCCAACAACCAAAATAACAGATACGTTTGGGCCTAACTGGGCTACTTTTGACACATGGCTCACGTATAGAGCTGCTAATGTGGCCCAAATGTCTTCATTAAATGACCTTGAGATGAGTTATGGGAAGTGTTATGAGGGACAGGTGTGCTTCAAAGAATAAAAGACTTTCTGAGAAAAACAGAAGGGTCCGTTGAAATATGTCAAACAGCTTTGAAAAACCTGATGTCTGACTAGAAGAAAACAAGAGTACAATCACTTATTGTACCATAATAAAGGCAATTCTGTCAAAAGTAGTTAGTTACTTAGTTTTGTGAGTCACTGTGGCTTAGGTCAAAATGACCCGAGCCAGACCGAAGGCTCTCAGTTTCTCGGAGCGCTTACTAACGCCTTAGCACCTTACAATGGTCAAGTCAGTTGGGGCTGATTTAGAGGTGGATTTGCAAACCTTGTTATGGAGTACACCACCCACTATTCTTTGTTTCCTAAGTCAGGTGATTATCTCCTCTATGGTCCAGTTGAGCAGGGCTACAACCGACCTTTACGGCCCTTTACAAGACAATTAGTGAAAAAGAAATGACAAAAAAGGTGTTTCGCTTTAGCAGAACTGACATCAGTCCTCACTTCCTTACTGGATCTTTGTCGCACAAAATTTTATAAAACATACAAAAGAAGCATGAACTTTCTTCCTTTTGAACAGGCGGATTTAATTAAGAGACCCAAATATGAACCAACGATTATGAGTCATAGAGTGATGACCTTTTACCAAATTTATAGGAAACAAACAGCAAATCAACTTTACAGCAGGGCAAAAAACAGACATGACTCATCGCAGTGGATCCAGACAGATACAAAAGACCAAACACTCGGTGATTAACGGCATCATGGAAAAAAGATGAAAACAGACGCCCACTGCATTGTAGGTATTTCTATACTGCAGTTGCGTATTGAATAAGTCTGTAGAGGTTTTTATCTGACTTAGAAATGAATGAAAGACGGTTCACCCTTGAAATATACATGAATTTAACTAGACGAGTAACGTGTAGGCCTTCTCGTATTCGCCGTCGCACTGGCTAAGGACGTCCTCTAGGAAGTCCTCGGGGCAGTCTGGAAAGTTGGTCAGAGTTTCATCAGTTTCATCAGAGCCCAGTCATAGTCGAGTTCAGGATCTGGAAAACAAAGTAAAGGAAGAATCCTCAGACAAAGAATGATTTTAAGTGTTTTTGATATTTCTGTCCACAGTTGAAGGTCTCCATCTCACAAATTTTGTTTTCTTTACAGAACAGCCAGTTCAATCTGTTTTGCTAAACATTTTCAGGCATGATCAGCAACCGAATGCTGAGCAGCAGTCCCCATCATGCTCTTTCCACAGCTGTTTGGCTAAAAATGCTCCTCAACAACTGACAGGAAGTTTTGTGGTCATTTCTTTGAGGCAGCTTTAAAAGTTTTCCCGTCTGACCACTTTCACGTCTTCCCCACAGCTCTGCGATCAGACTCCTGGAAGGTCTCTACTCCATTGTCTGGTCCAGCTGTAGGACGAGGGAAAATAAGTAAATAAATAGATCTCCCATCCTTCCATCACCCAACCAGGCAGCAGAGTTGTTTGAGGCAAGCCATGGCGGAATGGAAAAACACGATCTTCACACTGGTGAAATATAGGCCTGGTCTGGCGGATGCATCCTGTCATGGATTGAGGATGTTGTGGCATTGCAACATGCAGAACTGCACCCACAATTCAAGTGCCAGAGCTAAAGGCTTGAAATATTCTTGGATATGTTGGCTTTAACCCTGGGTGCGTGAAGTCACCCTGCTCTGGCTAGTGTTTTGATGGCAGTTGGTCAACAATGAGCAGCTTTGGAGAGGAAGGAGCAGATGAAGTGAGTTCTGTGCAGATGCTGCTGTGTAAATGAAAATATTAAAAAAAAACAAACTAATGCACATCCTCCTTTTTTCATAATGCACTAAAATTTTAGTCGTTGTCCCACCATGATGGAAAACCCATCGGTATGATATAAAAGTGACCAATTAGACTGCACTTTCTGTGCAAGACAATAAAAGGAAAGAAAAGAAAAAAATGTATACGTTTTTTTTTTTTTTTCATAGTTGTGACCCGGAGTGAAGCAATCGGCGGTAAGCCAGTAAACAACTTTTGCCATTTAAGGTTGTAAAACAGAAGCTATTCCAAACTCTACTCCTTAAAATGTTCTACGTCCCCCACTAAAATCCTCCTGTTGTACTAGATGTCAGTGCGGTGTATGAGCTAATGTTTAAAGCTCACGATCAGGGTCTTTTTGGACCCAAAAGGCCGGAGCTTCAGACTAACATTAAAACTTTATAAAACCAAACTGTGCATCTTTGAGGCTTGATCCGTATTTATTAACCGAGCAGATTAATCAGAAGAAGTAAATCTAGTAAATGAAACTGTGATGACATATGGGACATATGGGCGTGTTTCAACTGGTTAAAAGCAAACTTCTCGTATCCTGTTACATCCTGTGGTCTTAAAAAAGATGTAACTCTGTTTCAGAAGGTCACATTACTGATCTGCATTAAGCAAAAGAAAACAAACAAAACAAAACAACACGATTGCTGTAAATACTAAAACAATGTTAAGAGTTGTCCAGTGCTTTTTTTAAAAACCTGGATAGTGGTGAGCCATTATCTCAGCGGAAAAAAACGCAGGATTAAATTTAAATTATTGTTACTAGACTTAAGTACTTGTTAAGAATCTAATTAAACCAAAATATAGCACTCACAACATTGTTTATTTGTAAAAGTAAGAGCATTTCCACATGCACAGTGTGAGATGAACTCAGATTACTGAGACTAAACAGCTGCGTAGCCTGAAGAAAACCACTTATTGGTGGTCATAAAAAAAAAAAAAGCTTCAGTTTCTTCAGGAGCGTAAACATTGAACTCTGGAGCAATGGAAATAGTTCATGTGGTCCAGTGAGTCCAGATTTTTCCCGTCTTCATGTCATGGGTGGATCGGGGTTAGTTTATGCGTAGTGCTCACCGTGGCAGTTATCATGAGCTGGGGTCAAGTCTGGGCTCAACAACAGGCCATCAAGTCTCAACAACAGAAATTACTGGACTCTAACTGTGAAAGAGTAGCTGATTGAGGATGAGACATCATTTTCACGCTTGAACTGGCTACCTCAGGGTCCAGAGTTTGACTTTGCTGTGTCCAGTTCAGATTTTGCACAGCGTCGCGGCGAGGCATCGTGTTTAACTTGTTGCCTTTATGACTGAGTCTATGTCTAAACCAGCTTTTAAATATTTAAACAGAGGAAATGACTTAAACAGTAACGGTCATAACTGTCTCTATGGCAGCGGACTCGCCTCCTGGGACAAATATACACCGATATGACTTTTGTCAGGACGTCAGCCGTTTCTTAGCCTTGACATTCGAGCAGGCTTAGGCAAGCGTCCACTACATGTGACGAATCGATGGCTTTGCACACGTCCCAATAGAAACCAAAGAAGTGTGGTCAACGCCCCTGCTAAAACATCCCTGGAAGGCAGCGTGTCCAAAAGCTGAGCTTGGCCAAACATTATGCAAATGAATGCATCGAATGAGAAGCTGCTCCACGAAGTAGAAATTGTTCTTCTAAAAGAAAGACAAAAAAAAACTGGATGCAAAATCGCTCATGATATGGCAGACACGTGGAGTTAGCCTCAACGCGGGAGACAATATGTAATTATTACGAATCTAAAGCAATTTATGATGGATCTACATTACTCAACACTAAATGAATGTGGCAAGAAACAGATATGAAAGCCAACAAACAGAAAATGATTAAAGGTTCCACTATTTGTCAGCTACGTTGGCTTTTGAGGTTATATTTGGTGACAGAAATGATTTTGACAAGCACTCAAGGTGAGATTCCCTCCAGGAATTCTGGCAGTGCAACAGGAATGCATCATAAGAGTGGAGATGAAATAAAGACACAGCACCTGTAGACTCTGGGCTTCAATAGTGAATTTAAGTTAAATTGTGAATATTTTAAGGGCATTTGTTGCATTTTATTGGTACGTAAGTGTAACTTAACCAAAGTTGCATCTTTCAGACTGCTGGATCATATCAGTGATTACATGACCGATGATGACCCAAAAATAAAACGCTGGCCCGTAAACTTCATGGTTTGTTATACTTGTTCTCAGGTGTAACAAACCAAAAGGGTTCTCAGTCTCAGGAATAAAATCAGACCTTCCATTTCATGCAGCATAAACTTCTGCGGCAGCAAAAAATGTTCAACTTTATGTTTCATTTGTTGTTGTTTTTAATTGCAGGTATTCATATCTGTTTTCCCTCCAAAAAGGTGTCAACTCAGGTCAATTACAGAAGGGTGGGACTGTACCTCACGGCATGTCTGCCGAGTCTGTCAGTCTACCCTGGTTTCAACATTTCAGAGAATTTCCCTCCGTGACTGACAGATGCTTAATAACAAATTATGCGTTTGTGTGGGCGTTGTTGAGGTCTGATGCTCTTGCTCTCTGTGTCTGCTCTGCAGACTTACATGCTTAATTGCATTTGATATTTTGGTCAAGTGTGTGACGGAAAGACTTGGAAAAAACTTTCTTACTCATACTTACAGACACACACACGCACGTTTTCCCATATCCCACAAACTACAAGTATCAGCAGGATTTTAAATGCCCGGAGGTACAGTATCACCATGTGCCATGCGCAACTTCCTGCATGCATGACGGAAGCATGCACAGCCTTTGATTGAACATAGACTAAACAAAAAATCACAGAAAGGATGAGGTAGGCAATTTTTCTCACACGCCTGATTTAGGTTTGGTTAACCAGAATAAAAAATTAAAAAAACGCGTGAGAAACAGGAGGTTGTGAGTATCTAATGTAAGCTCACCAGCTTCCTTGGTCCAGCCGGAGCAACTCTGCTCTGAATCCGGTTTCAGGTGTGTCTAGAGCACTTGTCCGGTTGTTGTCTGTTGTCCCACGTCACGACAGTGCTTCCCTTTATGGTCTCTTCCTCCTTCCATCTGCTCTTACCCTCAAGTTTGTCCAGAAAGGCTGCATTCACCCTGCCAAATTAAAATAAAGCTGAATAAAAATGATGCTTCAAATAAAGCAAGTGTTACTGTTACGCTAGTCTTTAATATGCCTGCAGGCTCCAGCTGGCAGTGAGCTCAAAGTGTTTGGCAGCTTTTAAACTTCTGTACCCACTAAAATATGGTACTCACAGCCACTCATCATTCACTGACCGGGTCAGTATGTGCTGGTTTGACTCCAGAGGGATGAGCAAAACAAACAATTAATCTCACTGCTTGGTTTTAGTTCAACGTTCTTTATCATCAGTTACCTCGTGACAGTTATTTTTCTTTATTTTATACAATTGCACGGTTGGCTGTACCTCTTGCGTTCCAGCTCCATTTCTTCCTCACTCTTTGGCGCCTTCTCTCTCTGTTTGTTCTCCACCTCCTCAAGCTGACAAAACAAAAAAAAGTCACATCAAAGTCTGATCACGCAGAGCAATAAAAGAGAACAGCTCAAATAATGCAATGTTCATGGCAGCTTTTTAAAATGTCACTGCACTGGATTTTGGTGATTGCATGAGGAAATGGTGATGTCTACACCGTTTATTAGTGTTTGATGAGTTCTCCACATGCTGCAATCTTCACCCTAAACAGCAGATGTCGCTGTTGAAAGAATTACGTCACTACTGTCCTGCTGTCCGAGGACAGGACAGCTTTCATATAAAAACCACACAGTTCTAACTAATCTGTTCAGCTTCTAAGCATTTGGATGTCCTTTGTAAAATGTGAATGATTTTACTTTCTTGCACTGTACAGGTGTTTATTTTACAAAAAAGAAAAAAAGACTCACTTGCACACTACCCCCCCCCCCCCAGTAAAGCATCACTCCTGCAGCGCACATGTGCTTAGGCTACAAAAAGTTGGAGGTGCATGACCGTGTGAAATGACACCAAAGCGTTTGGCACAGCAGATACCGTGATGTCACTCTGCACGCCACCATCCGCTTTCACTGGTTGTTTTGTTAGCCTTAGGAATTAAAACCTATTTGGATAATTAAAAAAGCATTTTGCCCAGGCATGACGCAGTGCAGACAGGAAAAGAAATCCGACCAAAATTAATTCTAATTTAATCATGCTTGGTTTAAGTTTGTTTCATAACAGAGTGATGAAATAGTCAAAACTACGAGGTCTATTGCGTAACCTAACCAACCCATCTGTAAAAGCAGCAGCCATGTTAATCATGGAAAAAAAAAAAAAAAAGAAAACTAATTTCTTGGTTAATAATATGAAAACAGATCTGTCTCTGTTTAGTCAGTTTAACCCTGCTGGTTTGTCATGAACAGATGGATCCGCAGAGTTGCAAAACTGAAAACATTCCCACCGTGCTGGTTGTACTCTTTGTTTGGTGGTTGTAACAGATGTTAGCGTGTTAATCTGCCAAAATAACCAGGGCCTACAAACCAAATTCATTCAAATTTTAGACCCAACTTCACCTCCTTCTCAACATAAACAAGTTCCACTCTTATAAAACCCATGTTTTGTTTCTCATGCGTACAAACTCAACTGAAACTACGTCCCAAACTGAAAGAGGATGAAAGAGGGAAAAAACAGCGATGCAGACACTAGAAAATTATGCAAAATATAAAAACATACAGTAGTAGGCAAACATTTGGACAGAGCTACTTGTTAAGAAGAAATATGTGCATTTGATTAATGCTTAACATAAAGCAAATGTTTATTTACTGTAATTACTGTATTTTTAAGTTATAATACGTTTTGTTTGCTTAACTTACATGAGATATCAGCAGGTTAGCTGTCAATATAAAGCCAAAATTAGTGTAAATGCAATTTAATGTTACTTTACAGGGAAAATAAGTACAATTTCTTTCTTATTTTTCTTTCTCAACTTTCCTTCCCAGGAGGAAGGGGGAACACAGCCCACCTGTGTGAGCACTCCGCTCTCACCAAAGCTCTGCATCAATTCTCCCACACACACACACACACACACACACACACACACACACACACACACACACACACACACACACACACACACACACACACACACACACACACACACACACCGCAATTGTACATAGACCCACAACTGAAGTATGTGAGGGTGGAGAATCGTCTGTCTTTTGGAGCCAATATTGAAAGAACAACAGATCCCAGCGTCCCGATCAGAACCACATCAAGACGTTTGACTTTTGTTGCCCTGCGGCCGCAACGCTTTCATCTCCTAATCTGTGACGTCCATCCGACAGAGCTGGGAGATTTGGGGAAGGAGAGAGGAAGGATGGAAAAGGCAAATACACAAAAGTTAAAGGAAAGGAGACGATTGAGGGACAAAGATGTTAAGATGCAAGAAAGAGAAAAAGAGTTGAGGGAAAAAAGAAGAGTGTATGACAAATGAATGTGGGCAATGAGAAAATAATACAAGGGATGACAGGGGAGGAAAGGTGGAGACAAAGGTGGAAAAGCCAGGATGAGTTTAACTGTTTTTTAACCATCTGTAACCTCATCCTGTCAACTCTGTCACCCAGTTGCACCGTCTGTGTATTCGTGTGTTTGTGGTCTACCATCACGCAGAACATTATTTCTCACTGTAAGTGCTTCCTTGTCTTTCTCCACCAAAAACTTTGACCCACT
Organism: Xenentodon cancila; assembly: GCA_014839995.1. Classification (NCBI taxonomy): domain Eukaryota; kingdom Metazoa; phylum Chordata; class Actinopteri; order Beloniformes; family Belonidae; genus Xenentodon; species Xenentodon cancila. The sequence continues at coordinate 28,265,160 of CM026200.1, forward strand.
GTCTCTTCCTCTCTCTGCACTAACTTGCTCGCTGAAAGATTGGCGTCATATCTGTAGAGAAGGAGGGCGGTGGGGTTGGGGTGGGTGAGCACGAGAAACTCTTTCCTCTGGCCACAGAGATTGCTGTGGGTGCATTTTTAATCCATGTCCATGTTGTCCATGGGCTGTTTCAGCGATGGGCTGGGTGGAGGGGTGTGCACAATCATCTGCACCACGTGTGACGTTGTGAGAGAAGCTGTCAACACTCTCCAATAAATGTGTGTTTTCTAAGCTATGACTAATGTGACCTTTTCACATGTTGGAGCCAAGATTTACAGCAGATTTTTGTTTCATGATTTATGACAGTAATTACCAGAAGAGTGCTGGTTGAGAAGAAATGAATGTATAGTTTTAGAGAGAACATGTAGCTGTGGAATCCCAGAAGAAATGAAAAGAAGAAAAATAAATATTTATTTCAGTCAATTATTATCAGTTATCAATTGCAAAACATCCTTGAGTGTCTAAGCTTGAGTCATTTCTCCCTTCTGAGGCTTTCATAGAGATATTTGAGGTGATTAACCTAATTTAACCATTTCCACAGAACTGGCACCTACGGGTAGAAGCTGATTAGAGGTCAGATATGAAGAGATTCAGAGAGCTGAAAAACATTAGAAGGCATCCGAGAAGTACCCCTTTCTCATCAAATATGTTTATGGATGAGAAATTAAAATAACCTCTGCACAGGGATGACAATAAGCTCTTTGGGATGTCTACCAGAACAAGTGCAATAGAGTTTTTTTGCCATAAGCTGCACCAACGTGTTATTGAATTTGGCGCCTCCTTTGGAGCCATGGTGTACTGCAGCGCTGCTGTTGCCCTGCCTGATCAGAAACGTGGTGCTCTACATCAGACGCTGCACATCGGAGCCTGGTGGCTTATTTTTTACTGTTTTTCCAATAAAACATTAACCCTCCAATCTGGCTCATACTGCCTTATGGCTGTTACACAAGTGTCATCTCATTCAGTGCCAACTTTTTGACTTAGTGTCTCATCATTTTAAGCATAACACAGAAGAACTTTTCAATTTTACCACTTTTCCCTACAGGTGGAGGAGGTTAAGTCACTTTCACCAGATTCATTTTTGTCCGGTTATTTCCTCAGGCACTCCCATTTTTCCCTCCGTCATTACTGTCTGGAGCATCTTGGCCTCCCTCATGATGTCCACTGTCGCTCTCTAACCTTGTTTCATCGTTGTTGATGTCTGACATATTTTACCTTGGCAACCATTATTAGCTTTTTATCTAAATGTGTTCTGTGAATCTAGATCTATATCCTTGAAATTGGACTTTTTAATCTCACAGGAAACTGGGTAGAATTTAGCTTGTGGCTCTGATTTGCAGTGTAACAAGATTTTTTATTTAATTTTCCATCTAATCATTTAATCTTACTGTCTTCTTTTAATTTAACTTTTGATCTTTATTTTGCAGCTTTTTAAACTTCTTACTATTGTTTTGGTAAATAATTATTTCTAACAGTAACTGAAGATCCTGGGTGTGAGGAGCTTAGTGCAGTTTTACAAGATGTTTTGTATGATTCCCATTAGTTGTCTTATGTGATGTGTGATGTGTCTCTGGTCTGACTGGTCAGAAGTAACTGAAGGTATGGCAGCTGCTCTTCTTTCTTTGAGAGGTATGAAACTGGTCCGTGAGCAGGCATTGTGTAAAGCTATTACAAGGTGATATATTCATGGTAAAGAAAAAGAGGTAGGTTAGCAGCACTTCGACCCCGCGACACAGCGACGGAAACGGGGAAAACAATTCAAAAACATTGCATGACTTTTCTAATTTTCAAGGAATTGACTGCAGGTGAGGAGCTGGGGTTTTTCTGCAGTGACTTTTAGCAGCACAGGTTGTTTCACTCTTCTGCAGAAACCTCACAGTCACGTCATTCAGCCTGTCTGCTTCTGCTCGACGTGAACTCTGGGAAGTCCCTTGAACTCTTCTAGCACTCCACTCCTTCCCTCCCAGGGAAACCAACATTCAGAGAGGAAGAGAGGCTGAGAAAAAAACCAAATAGGAAGCAGACAAAAAGAAAAAAAAAATCACCAGACACATGGACAACACTTAGAAGCAAAAAGCACGAGGGAAGAAGAAAAGTGGTGGCTTTTCTTGATGGTCCAACACTGCTGTGTTCCTCAGCTCTAAGCAAGAGATAATTGTAGGGGCCCCACACCCCCACCCGGTCTTTTGAGGAAGGAGCTTAAGACCTCGGCAGCCTCGGATGATGAAAACCCGGCACCCAAAAATGTTTATTCAGAAAACAGTTTCCAAAGGCAGTTCCACTGGTGTGAAATACAACAAAGATTCAGTCTCCAGCACCACAGACATGAGGCTCAAAGCTGAACCCTGAAACGCACTCACAAAGCCTGTGTGTGCCTACATGTATACAAACAAAACATACATGTGTGGTCGCCGGCTCACCCTGGATGACGTCGGTGTGGCGTTGCTGGATGGTCTCGCTGCCCGGCTCTCAATCCTCTGCAGAAAACTCTCCGTCTTCCTGCAGTAAATAAACAGTAAATCATCTGCCTTGAGTGTTTCAAAGAGACAAACCCACACATAAATAATGAGACCTGACAGGGGATCGTTTTACTCCACAGATACTTCACAGGCCCGCGACGCTGACAGTCCCATGAGGTCGACCGGGTTTGTTTGTCCCTGCCTGACACCGCTGTCCCTGTCCACGGAACATCCGATCCGTTACGCTCCTCCTGTTATTTAGCCCCATGTCTAAATATCTTCATTGTTTCTTCAGGTTCTGACTTCGGTCCACCGTCTGCTGGTTTTGTGTCTTTTGTATGGAAGCCAGAGATGCTACTTGACAGGCCGTTTCCCTCAGAGTCGGCCCCAGATTCCACTAACATTTAGGCTGTCAATTTAATTGATTTAAAGTGGTCCGACATAAAACTGGAGAATATCGAATGAAAACCACAAAAATACTGTACAGCAGACAGACTAAATCCTTTTTGTATCTACACCCAGTATAAAAGCCTGACCTCCCTTAAGGAGGCACCACACTGATTTTATATGTCAGTTAAGTCACAGTTAAGCCGATGCTTTGTGATCTGTATTTTTAAAAAGGCAGACAGTGGATGAGGGGCCGTTTCTACCTGTGTCCACCCATGAATCTGTCACTTGGAGTGACTCTTTCTATAAAATGACAAATCGGATAAGAATGGGATGATATGACAAACGAATCTGATGTTTACCTTGACTTTTATTGTATGCCTTTGTTAAGCGTGCTGAAAGCGGTTTTGCATCGTCTTGCGTTCATGTGTTCATGTTCTGTGGGGACCACCAGTATGTTATATGCGCAGGGAAGCATCTTCCACTATTTAAAACCTTTAGTAATTGCTTCACTATGCTTCATTATAAATGAGAAGAGTCAGGCATCATTAACTACTTGCATGCAAAACCGCTGGTTTATTTTGGTGTGTAACAAAGATCCAAGTCTCCTTTATCTTTCTTCTGCGTCTTTTGGTTACTGTCCTCGTCTGGGGTTTAGTTGGCTTATTAGCGCTTGCTTGTACTTCAACTGTTGGGTTTTTATCCAGGTTTTGTTAGTTTCCTTACTCGTTTCCTTGCTACTTAATGCTTTTGTTTTGCTGTTTTTTTTACTTGTGGTATTTGCTGTTTTTACGTGTATTCATTGTCCTTGTATGATGAACCTTTCGCTCCCTCGATGCTGTCACCCGTGTCCCGTTATCCGAATAGTTTCCATTGCTGTTACATACCCTCGTGTCTCCCTCGGTACTTTATTTATCTTCCCTGGTTTCTCTTGTTGTGCCACCAGTTGCAGTTATTGTGCCCATCTTTGTTTGTAACTGAGCTTCAGTTTGTTTTCCTGTATTTCAGTCTCAGCTGTGGATTATGATGCATTTGTGCATTTCTCCTAATCATTAGGCCTAGCTTTTGTTGGCTTTTGTTAGCAATGCTTGCCTCCTCTGCTACTTTGCATTTGGATCTTCATCCAGCTATAGAGTTACTCCTCCTCGTCTCTCCAGGCTTTACCAGATGGACATGAGACCTTCGGCATGAAGCAATCTGCAGAAAGGCCTCAATGCAGAAACCCGTGTTCGTGCTGATAGATTTAAGGATATAAAAAAAGAATGTGGTGGAAGGAAATATGATGGTTTTCCCAGAATTGTCACTTTTGTTTCATGTGATTTCTGGAAGTATGTCCTGCTGTGTTACTTGTATTATGTATAAACATTTCAATGGGATTTTTTCTGCTTAGATGAAAAGCATGCCACTTTTTTCTCTTTACATTTAGTGCCCAATGTTGCAGTCCTGTTTTAAAGCAAACATAGATGATCTCTTCTTTCTGCTAAAGTCTTTGAGAGAGTCATCCATGCTTTCATTTTTCCAATCTTCATTTTGAACTTTATCCAAGTAGACAAAATATCAGCAACACACACAGAAGTGGCATGCAACCCTCACTGCTTCACTGCCTCACAGACTTCATCCTCCTCTGAGTGAATAAAAGTTTAAGTTGCCGTGAGCAACCACACCTGTCGTTCTGGTTGTACATTTCTTGTTTTTTTCACTTAATTAGGTATCCTCTTATAGTTTGTGACTTAGTTTTTGATCAGTACTCAAAAGAGGGAGTCTCACAGAGTTGCTAGTGAGGTTGGAGGTGACGTTTTCTTTTTGCATTTCAGAAAACTTTCAGCCTTTTAGCCACATCACAAGTGCAATTAGAGGTTAACCTCATCTGCACGTCTTTGTACTTCCCCTGATACCTGCAACCAATATGCTGTTTCTCTTTTCTCTCCTCAACAGGAAATGCATCTTGCTCAAACGGCATCACACAGCAGATCAGACACTGGACGCCTGCTTTTTGCAGGACAGGTGTTTGTATCACGACTAAGCTTCACTACAAAGCGAGACAGAAGGCGACACTAAAACAACACAACATCAAAGAGGAGCCTGATCCGAAGCTGACCTGCTGTGATCCTCCCAGTGCTGCTCCTTCCTCCTTGCGTCATCCTCCCGCTTCCTCGCCTCCAGACGCTCCGACTGCAACACACCACAGTCACATTACCACAAACTTGTACATTACAGCGTGATGTATGAGCTGCGGCTGTTGCAGAGCATTGTTCATACAACGCTCTACATAAACCTCACTTTTTGAAGAGGAAAAGTGATTCTACGATATCTTTCCTTAGAGCTCGGGGTGCTGTGAACTGATTCTAAACTTTATTGTTTTTAACTTTTGTGTGGCGATGCATTTGTTCGTCAGAAAATCTAAATTTTGAATGAATCTATAAAAATATAAAGATTCCTCTTAGTCTCAAAGCCCTCATCAGATTCTCAAACTGCTAACATGAGTGGTTCATCCATCCATGACTGCATTTTTACGGCAGAAGCGCCCGTATCTGCCCAACGAGATGAAGGATCCAGAGGAAGAGGAAGCTGGGAAGAGTAGGATACATTCCTGAGGCAGAGGTATCATGTTTGATCACGTCTGCAGACTGAGAAGACTGAGAAGATTGTTTCACCATATCGGGTTTGCCAGCACATTCCTGTGATGCAACAGGAACGTTTCTTTGAAGTATTGTACTTGTCTCATCACCCGTTTGCCATTAGAGACAGTATCTAGTAAAAAATAGTTCACATCATTTTTGACTTAGAATGACGAAGAACAAATATGTTTCCAAACAACAGCAGTCTTATTACACAATAATTGTGATCAGAAATAAAACCCTGAATTGCATGAAAAACCTGGATTTTGCTCAGCTGTTCAACTATAAATGTCAAATCAGCCAATCACATGACAGCAGTTGAATGGAGACAGAGTCAAAATGCTGATGTTAAAACTGAGCATAAGAATAATCATCACCAGGGGATTTCAGTGGCTTTGAACATGGCATGGGCGTCGATGCCAGACTGGCTGCTCTGAGTGCTTCAGAAACTCCTAATCTACTGAGATGTTCGCGCAGAACCCTGTCTGGTGATCACGGAGAATTGTTCAAAAGAGAGGTGAATGACATGAAGAAAAAAAAAAGAGACTTTTTCTTTCAGCACTCTGATTCAGATCAGGGCAAGACATGGAGAAGAACCTGCTTTTCTAACAGCTGGAGATCCAAAAACCCATCAATCAGGATTTCTCCATGGGTGTGAAGCTGGTGTGAGACTCCACTGCTGCACCTCTGGTGGACACTGACATCTACTGGCTAAAAAGAAAATGGATCTCTGACCACTAAACATACAGTAGTGGAGAGTGAAAATCCTGGGCACAGGTTTTAAATCTTCCTGCACTGTGCTGGACTGTTTTTAACATTAAAAAAACAGCACTAATACCGGTACTCAGTGGTTTCCAAACATGACACAGCAAGTTTCAAGAAGCCAGTCAGTATTTTGTTGCATGTGCTGCACCTAACTTTCTGCTGCAACAAATTCAGAATACCTGCAGTTGAGAACTTTAGAAAACAGTTTCAATAACATCAGTATCACTAAGAGTTATCACTGAAGTTTTTACAGATTTCCGCCTTTGGGGTTCACAAGTCGTGGAAAAACATGCATGTAAACATGCAGGTAATTCTGAGTTACACGTAGATTACCCGCATAGTTGTTTGTCTCTGCATGTGTCCCTGTGATAGACTGGTGTACCCTTGCCTTTTGCCTATAATGACCCGGGATCTGTGACCCTTTAACGGGTATGGAATATGGATGGTTAGGAATCAAGTACAGACTCGCACTGCTCCACTGATTTGATTTTCTTTTTTTTTCAAAGTCAAATTCATGGCTTTTCCGGGCAGATTGTGCAGCGCAGCTGGGGGCAGTGTGTTCTGAGAAAGTGGTGCAACACTTAACCAGGAAAACAGCATCTCCTCGGCTTTCACTGTTACAGCTGCTTTTCCACCTACTCACATTCTTTGATATGGAACATTTGTCAGACAAAGATTGAAAGATAGAAGAGGCCAAAACCACACATCCATGCTGAGGACATGCTGTTATGTCAAGAATTCTTTTTTAGACGAATGCGTCTTTTGCATCAGGCTGCACTCCACCTGCTTAAAAATGTGCTGTCGTGGAGCCTGTCATCAAAGAGAAATCTTGACCCAAACGTTCTCTCCAACTGTAAAGCAACGCCACAGTTATCATTTCTGACTGAAGTCCTTTTGGCTCCACGTAGGTCCTCATCTGTCAAAAACGTAGGTGTGATTTTTGACCACTTTTAAGATGGACAAACAGAACAGTGGTGGGGTTAAAGCTTTTTTTTTATCCAACTAGGGGTGATAGCAAACGTGAAGCCTCATCTCGCTTTCAAAGAAGTAGACAGCATTATCCAGACTTTTAAAGCCGCTATATTAAACCCTCATGAACCACTTGATGTGGATTTAGATCAGTCTGCCCTGCAGCGCCTCCAGAAAGGCCCCAGACTGTTGTGAAACAGTTTAGGCCTCCTGCTGCTCAAACTTGCGTAATGGTGCACACACGAGACGATCTGTTCTGGGCCCAAGCATGAGTGACCGCTGAAGTCTGCTTCATTTCACTAGTGTGAGTGCAGGGTGTGCACAAAGGACTGAGGTTTGAGTGACGATGGCATAAAAATTAATAAAAAACAATGCAAAGTAAACAGAGAATTTGTTGAGTAGCTTGAATATATTTTACAAGGCAACATAAAAAAGAATTAGCCTGAACACTAAACACACATTCTTGTTTAAATCATCAGCTCACCTTCATCCTCTGCGTGGCCTTCATCCTCTGCAGCTCCTCCTCCTCCTCTTGTCTCCTCCTCTTGTCCTGTTCTTCTTTTCTCAGCTTGAAACAATGAAAGACATTTATAAGAGCAATGCAGCAAGCAAACACATTGTTCCTTGATTGCTCTGGTTTAAATCCCTTCAAGAGTTTGTAAACTTGTACCATTTTCTCTTTGGATCCGTTTCTTTTCACGAAGGGAAAAATCCAAGTCAACCTAAATTCATCACATTTAGGCTGACTTGGATTTGGATACAGCATGTGTAATGTCAAGCACAGAGATGGAAACATTATGATTCGGGACTGCTGCTGTGCTTCACTGCACTGAGGGCCCAACTGATGAAGCCATGCGCCAAAAAAAGACAAGACGAGACGAGACGGGACGGGACGGGACGAGAGACGAGAGACGAGAGACGAGACGAGACGAGAGACGAGAGACGAGACGAGACGAGACGAGACGAGACGAGAGACGAGAGACGAGAGACGAGAGACGAGAGACGAGACGAGAGACGAGAGACGAGAGACGAGAGACGAGACGAGAGACGAGACGAGAGACGAGACGAGAGACGAGACGAGAACGTCCCTCCAAGAGGCCTAACACTAAAGATAGGTCGTGGATGGGTCTTCCAACATGACAATAACACGAAACATGGCCAAGATAACAAAACAAAAAGTTTAGGATAAACCAGATTAAGTGTGGTGTGCTAAGTTGGCAAACTTACAGAATCAGCAAGGGATCAGTTTATTTGTTCATAACTGTTCAACTGTATATGAAATGATAAGGTGAACATTTACCTTCTTCTGCAGTCTGGAGCACCGCATATCTATTAACTGTCTCTCCCTGGCTTCAGCCAGTGACACACTGCCACCTGGTTAAATGAATAGATATAAGAAAGGGAGGATGAAAGAAATAAGTCTGAGAACAGTTAAAAATGATGGTGACTTTTGTTGTGCTGATTTACCAAGCCTCTCTGGATTCAGGTGCACCGACGTAGGCCTGCGTGCCTCTTTCCATTTCTGAAATTCTTCTTCTTCTTTCTGAGCCTCTGCAGCAACAACAAACACCACTAATCTGAAGAGAAATTCTAAACATGTGTGAAGATCAAAACTGAAGAGGTGGGAGAGTTACTTGTTTTTATCTGGCTTCGCAGGGATTCGTTTGGAGGGATAACGGTGAATCCACCTGAGCTGAGACACAGAGACACAAGGAACCTCATATTTAGACAAAGTTTGAATGGAAGGTCATTTAACATTGCTGCAACTCAGAAATTCATGAGGTACTGTACAAGTTTAAAGGCCTATTTTTGTTTTACTGAAATATATGATGCTGCTTTCAAGTGATGTTGGTCTAAAATAGCTCGAGTAAATGAAGGGACTTTAAAATCATTCAAATCCATTAAAAATCATTAAAAATAATTTAGATTCAATATATTCAATTTATTCGCCTCTGATCAAAATAATTAATGCTTTCTTCAATTTGATGTCACTAAAGCAACTTATTTTCTTGTATGCTAGTTTACAGTTTGTTCCTGTTTCTCAGAAATCATTTAGGATTTATCACAACTACAAGAAAAGAAAAATTCAGACTGTTTTGTTTTGTAGGAAGCAGGTGCGGAGATTTACGAGAGACCCTGAAGGCAACGTTTCTCTCACTATTTTCACGAAACGAAAGTGAAACTGAGCTCAGAGACGCACTAACAGAGTGAAGAGGAGTTTTGTGGGTTAAAAATAATGCCACCGGAGTTTATTCTTCTGCTCCCAACTCATCTAGAGATCTACATATCTTCTACATCCTTAAAAAGACATACATATATATATATATATATATATATATATATATATATATATATATATATATATATATATATATATATATATATATATATATATATATATATATATATGACAAATAAACAAATACATACATTTGTAAATCTTTCTAGTAAAATTCGACACTTACTACTGCGGCTGTCTGTCAGCCGTTTGCTGGTTTCTGGTGTCAGCTGGAGGAGGTTGATCACCTCCAGAAGTCTTCTCTCTCAGGTGGGAGTTCACCTGGATCCCTTTTTCTCTTTGGTTCTGACGGGGATCCATCCTGTGGGCTGCCTGAAACAGACCCTGATGTCGCTGTTTTCGTGTTTCTATTTCTGGGGCAGTTGGGAGGACTTCGTGTTGTTATATGAGTCATCGATCCTCACTTTTAACAGAGTGGGAGGGTTTCGGCACATCGGCGCCACCTGCTGTTCAAGTAAATGTACAGCCCGACCCTGCGTCACACACAGTAACAGGTAAATGCGTGATTTATAACCAACGAGGCCAATTCATAAAACAGTGACCAGTTAGCAAATACAGGACAATTTGAAGGCTGTAATGAACATTTGTAAATATTTAACATGCACCATTTGCTTTACTGTGAAGGAGTTAAAGTAATTTGTTTGTTTTTTTTAGTCTGACTTTTTAACTTACGAAAACGGAATGTAAAAAAAAAAAGTATGTTTATTAACCACACCCCCTTCAGACAATCATTACCGAAAATGTATTGACAACGTCATGATCGTTGATCACGCGGAGCTTTTACAAGTCCATGCAGCCAGTTACAGAAGAAAAGATATGTATCTCCTGAATTAATTCATTAAAAAAAGTAAATAATTATTAACCTCCCTTTGGAAAAGTTTTGCAGTAATTAATGTTTTTGCAACAATTTATTTTAACCGTAACTGTGAGCAGCTTCTCATTCCTTTAACCACCATGTATATGGAAATGTCAAATTCTGGCCTGTACTAAGCAACCAAAAATATCTACGGAAACCACTAAATTGGGTAAGAAATGTCCACAGCAATATTTAATCTCAGAAGGCTTGTAAAACCCAGATTGAATATTTGTACTCTCTTCCAAGTATTCAGCTGCATGTCAGTGACGGCGAGTTTGTGTCGTATCAGTGCAGACAACGTGATTTTTTGTTAAACAAACATTCTTTTATTCTTCTTTTGAAATCAATCAAAACCTCATTTATTGTCACTTATCAATAATGAACAAGTTCAGTATGGATTACAATTCAAAAATGTAGTTTTTTATGGCAGGTTAAAATCTATTTCCGTGGATGTTAATGCTGACACACACTCACAAAAGATGAATAAATACACCTTTTAGAGATTATTACGAGGACAAAACTAAAAAGGAATGATTTCAATCAACTGATATTTAATGAACTGTTCATGGTTCCCAAGTAGTGTGTTTACAGGTGTGTTTGGGTGACAGGAGACAAACTTCATTTCAAGTCTTTATAATTTGAGGTGTAGGAGAATAAAACGTCGTGGAATGTGTGCTCACACAGCTCATCAGTGACAGACAGGTCCTTTGTGCTCTGCTCTTCTGGCACTCACACATACAATGCTGCCTGAGGTTTTAACACAGTAGAAAGGCAATGGAGATGACTAGAGTCCACTTGTGACTTTGACACAAAATGAATAAGGCAGTGGAGGTCCGGAGGCTCCCTCAGCTCGCCCAGTGCCAACGGAGACAGATGACACTTGTTGGGGGAGCTAGTGCAAATCAGGGTGAAGAAGGGCACCGAGTCACCGGGTCAGAGCCCGGTGTTTGTCCTGGAGGTTCTTAAACTCTGCATCGTGTGTGTTCACAGGAATGGCCTTTTCGTTCTTCTGGGGTTCCAGGAGGCGCCGATCTCAGATCCCCTGAAGTCTGGAGGACACTCCTCCAGCAACTCCAGCTGCTGTACAGATGTGTCTGTGTGCACGGGCGTATACGTGTGTGTCTGTGTGTAAGGGCTGCAGCTGGGTCGAGGAGAAGGCAGGCTCACAGCTTGGGCTGGCTGCCGAGCTTCACCTTCAGGTTCTCTGCCAACTTGTCCAGGAACTCGAAGGTGTTCAGGTAGTCGGCTCGTGTCACGCTGGAAGCAGAGGAGAAGACTAAGTGTCCTGAAAGTGTCCGATTCTCACAAACTTTAAACTTCTTTCAGTGAAGGGAGACGTTAAGAGTTTAGGTTCATGGTCATGAAGCTCAGTTTAAGACTAAAAAACAAAAGAAACTGCAGCTTTATTGGCTGCAGATTTATAAGCAGCATAACTTCTTCAAAAGTCAATGTTCACACAGTTATTAAATAAAACTGCCTTGTACCTGTACATTGTTTTCTCAACCAAACGAGACAAGAAAATATCTTCGTACTTACCTCGAGGGCAATAAAAATAACAACGTTGCACGGTGTCAAAATTTTCTTGAATGTTAAATTTTAGAAGTGCTTTTCTGGAAAGTCTCCACTGACCATCAGAGTAAAGCTTCAGAGCTGGGACCGCCTCTGTGGTCTTGACATCTCGATTAAACACCAACTTGGTCAGTATTTAACATCCACACCCATGTGGGTGTCAGTGTTGCAGATATTTACCATCAACACCCATTCTGAAGGCCAAACCTCAACGCTTGGCTCATAAGGACGTGCGATGAACCACCAGAACCAAACAAGATGTTGCCGACACTCGTGGGGAAGCGCTTCTAAATGAATGCCAGCCTTGTTCTGTTGGAGCCAACAGCTATGAAGCCTTTACTGATGAATATGAGGAGGTCTGAGGAGACCCGGGGGTCTGAGGAGTTACGTAAAAGCTTCGCTGAGGACAAGAAATCAGCGGATGACATTTCTATTTTATTTCAATCAACACGATGGTGTTTACAGTCAAGAATATCTGACTCAACCATAAAGAATCTTTTAATATAAAGCACGATCGGTGTCTAATATCATTAACTGCATGACAAAGATCTTCTGGACAATAAACAACGTGCATCCCTGACAGGCTAAGGGATGTCCTGACGTGACGCAAACTATCACCATCAGAATGCATAAAAAGAAGAACTGAAACAAGCCAGATTAAGATATGATTCATTCTCTGATAAGATCGGAAATGTCAAGTAACAGTAGCATGTACTCAGGCAGCTGATGCATAAATGGCAAATGTAGCCAGCGGCAGGTTGCATCAGCTGATTAACGTTATTCTAAGTCATTTGATGAAAGGCAAACATTAAACTCGTCCGTTTCCGCTGCTGCTGGCAGATGTGATATGCCAGTTTGTCTTTATCGTTCCTCTTTCATCCACACTCTGTGCAGAGATAAGTAGAACAAACTGGTTAATAACCAGTGTCTTATCAAAGGTGTCGAGGGAACAGAACCACGATGCTGTGAAGCAGATCTTTTGGTAAAGAACCTGCCTGATGGACATAAGCAAAACATTTTCTTCTTATGCCTCAATTTTGACTTTTCCTTCACCATAATTGAAGACGATCAGAGACGCAGAAGATGTGAGAGAGAATATATAAAAGAATACGACAGAACAATCATGCTGAAGAGAGAATCCCACTGCGCTTTGTTCACTCGGTTCAACCACAACTGCTCCACAGATGAACTACAAGAATCTTCTCATATGGAACTTCAACCTGAGCGTTCCTACCGTATTGTTTCACGTCCTCTACCAGAGGCCTGGGAGACTGAGGGTCCTTCACAGTATTTTTGCTGCTTCTAGGACTGACATCTCTGAAGTACACTTAATGTACGGGCCAAAGTTGATCACCATCCATTATTGTCTTTGTAAACAGAGTGAAACACACGTGACTTACTTTGGCAAGCCTTTGATGCAGATCGCCAGATCCTTGGTCATGAAACCAGCCTCGATGGTCTCGATGCAGACGGCCTCCAGAGCCTCAGAGAAGACCCTCAGCTCTGTGTTGCTGTCCAGCTTTGCCCGGTGGAGCAGGCCCCGTGTCCAGGCGAAGATGGAGGCTGAAGCAGACAGATGCACAGTGTCGGGAGGGGCGTTTGTCAGCAAATCCATACCTGACTGCAACATCAGAAGTACACGTTTTCGGGGAAGTGCCTATATTTATTTTCTACCAATGGGGTTGGTGGAGGTTTCTTTTCCCTGCTGGTGTTGTCTGTAGTGGCGTGTCACTGTGCCGTGGGCGGCCTCTGCCTCCACTGTTCGTCCATCAGGGCAAATCAGCACACTGGTCATCATCCCCAGGGAGCCATAGCCTTAAAAACAAACAAAAAACAGAAACAAACATTTACCTCAGGAAATCTTAGAACCACTGATGTAAAAACCAGCGAGGAGTTTTTCTTCTGGGCGACTATGAGGGAAGTCTCCACATAGTTCTAATGCGCGACTTGTGACAGAAATGCGTTAGTTTCACCAACCTTGAGCAACAGAGTCAGACTGGACATCCCCATCGTAGTTTTTGCAGGCCCAGATGAAGCCTCCCTCAGATTTCATGGCTTGAGCCACCATGTCATCTATCAGGCGGTGCTCATACCAAATGCCTTTGGCCTCAAATTGAGCGCGATATTCCCTAAAAAAACCCACATAAAATCACCTTTGAACTCTGCTATCCATCTGTGTTCAGTTAATGTGCGACTACAAACGGGTTTTAAGGACTTTACTTCTCATAGATCTCCTGGAAGATGTCTTTGAAGCGGCCGTCGTACTTCTTCAGGATGGTGTTCTTGGTACTGAGGTACAAAGGCCACGATTTGGACAGAGCCATCTGGAAGGAGCTGTGGGCAAAGTCCCTGATGGAGTCGTCCGTGTTGTACATCCCCAAAGCTACACCACCTGTGCCTGCAAAAGACACCAACACAATCTGTTCAGACTGCGGATGTTCTCCTCAACCGTACCAATGAACTTAAACTTATATCTAAATCCAAGTGACAAAGCCCAGACGTCCTCAATGAAAAATAAACCATGTTAAATGTTGGTAAATTATTTATCGTTTGGCTTGCAGTGACAAAACAAGAGCAGGTAAAAGTTACATTTGGAAAAAGAACCTTTATTTATAAGTCTTTTATAAAGTGAGCTTTATAGGAAACTGTAAAAAAAACAACAAACAAAAACAAATGTCTGTACATCTGATTTATACTGTTATTCATTATTATTCCTGTTTTGCATCAGAGGTAAAACAGGAATAATAATATTAAAACAAAATATTAAGAGATTAAAAACAAACATAAGTGATATTTTGTTTTAATCTGATATGTGATGTCAAATCCAAAACTCCCAGAATGCATCAGCTCCTTTTAATTTACCGCTGCATTTCCACAGTAATGTGTATTTCTTGTACTTTATCCGTTTTATTCTTTTAATTTTTTTTTTACTTTTATCTGTCTCTTTAATGTTTATTCTGCTTTAAATTAATTCATTGTCTAACATCAGCATGTCATGCTTGGGTGTATTCATATTTTTAAATCTCTTCAGCATCAACATGTTCAAACATCATAATTCACTGATTTTCTGAGCTGCACAACAAAGGAAAAGATGAATCTTTATGAGCGTTTGACGACGATAATTACTGGGTTGGTGACCCGTCTTTACCCAACTCATTTTTACTAAGATGGAGAAAAAAAAAGAAGAGAAAAAGCTATTTAAATTCTTTCAATTTCAAGTTACGACAGCTCAGTAAAACACGTGAAGGTTCCAGAGCCTTGAGGCCAAAAAGGGCGGTGCCAGCGGTGATGTAACCGTGACTACAGCCGGAGTGTTATCGAACAGGCGTGGAGGCGAGGGAGGCACTGAAGTCCCACCTCCCGTTCAGCCTCTCACAATCAGCCAGAAGCGCCAATAATCCATCTCAGAAAGTGGAAAAGTGAGCATCAACAAGCGTGCGAGAGAGTAAATGTGGCAGCAGCTGAGCTCCTTCAAGGATCTGCTGCTACATGCAGAAAAAAAAACAAACCAACTCAGTCCCACATCTGTGGTCATTTGCACTTTGAAAGACAGAACACCCACTTCGAAGACAGTTTACTATTGTTCACAGTATCTTTACAGTCTGTGCAGCCAAGATATGGTTGTGCTGGATGATGACTGTGGAGATAGACCGCGAAGGGCAGATCTGGGAGGATTTTAAACGTCTGGCTTGACTGAACATCACATCATGTTTGGAAGTGCTATCGTGCATCGGACAGACTCATTTCTTACCCTCAAACTGATGGACAACAAACTTCACTGGGTCCCCACTTGTAGGTGTATAGATCATCTCCACTTTTCCAGGCCCAGGCACCACAAAGTCTGTGGCTTTGTACTGCAGAGACCAGAGGAGGGGGGAGGTTACCACTAGATAACATGTCCTTCAACAACCACAATTGTGACAGACAAAAACACGTCAGCAAGACTCACTAGTGACTCTTCTTACTGCACCCCCCCCCCCCCCTACATGTATTATGTAACCAGCAGGCATTTGACACTTCACCTGCATTTCTTTCCTCTGATGGATGAACCGTTGTTGACTTTGGCTCGTTGCCACGTGCAACGGTAAACTGAGATTTCATGATGCGACACGGCCGCAGATTTTCAAGGCTGCACACGCAAGACGTTGTGTTCTACAAACCGTGATTATTGACCGTGTCGCTGCCGGCAACCCCTGACTGTAACCTAATCGAGTTTGAACGTGAGCCACAGACAAAGCAGCCACGAGGTTCAGGAACAGCTTTGTTAGAGAATGACAGAGCTGGGGTAATTTACACGTCAACTCAGAACACTAAGTCTCCCATTTGAAACTCTAATAGAACAGTTCACCTGGTCTCCGTGCGCGTGTCTGCCGATGATGATGGGCTTCACCCAGCCAGACACCAGGCGGGGGATGTTCTTGCAGATGATGGCCTCCCTGAACACCGTGCCCCCGAGGATGTTGCGGATGGTCCCGTTGGGCGAGCGCCACATCTGCTTAAGCTTGAACTCCTCCACGCGCTTCTCGTCCGGTGTGATGGTGGCGCACTTGATGCCCACGTTGTAGCGACGGACGGCCTCCGCCGCCTCAACCGTCACCCGGTCGTCTGTAGCGTCTCGGTTCTCCATGCCGAGGTCGTAGCTTTGCAGGACAGGAGGAAGAAGAAAAGAAAAGCATCTTTAAATCTCAAAGGAAAGTCATTTCTACAGCCTGTATGATTAAAAAAAAAAATCCACGGAGCAACAACAAAGAAAAATGTTTGTAATAAACTTGGAAAAGTCGATGACTGTGCAGAGCGAGTCTGATGCTTGTAAAGGGTTAAGAGGCTAAAAGTCCAGCCACTCAGCCACCGGCCTCTACTGTCAGACCACAGGTCGGAAAGAGACGTTTGGAACTGGCAGATCAGCATATAAAGACATCGAAACACCAAACAAAATGAGGTTTAAATGCATCTTTAACAAAAAAATTACATTTTGGTGTAAAATAACTGCCCTGCTACTGTCATACTAATTATTAGAAAACATAAACAACACCTGCTTTCCTTTCCTCTTTTATTTCTGGGAGTTTTGTATAGTACTGAACTGCTTTTTGGACGTATAAAAGGTATTTGGATGTGCAGATGACACCCAGTAAACACAACTGACTCGCCCTCGAGGTGCCACTGAAAGAACATTCAGAAGACATTTATAACTTTTAAAATGTTAAATGTTTTTTTTCTTAATCATAGCACAGTGATAAAATGTATATAGTTTCTTGTCAAACACCTTAATGGATTTGTATAAAGGGGTTTAGTAGGTTTTAAAGAAGCAGTACAAATAAACATGCAGTGAGGGAGGATTTGGCAGCGTCAGCTGGAACTAACCGTTTTAAAAATGTGCAGGTTGAACATTAATATGTTGGCCACATAGTTTGTGTTTTTTTTAAGTGAGGCTGGAGACTGGTATGACCTCCAAAACCCAAAAATCTTCTAAATGTTTAATGGTTTCAAACTGCAGCTGAATCAGGTGCTCGGCAACAGCGAACTACGTTTCTAATCCCATCAGCAGAGTGAAAGACGGACAGCACGAACAAAAGCACTCTGTTCAGAGAAAGCCAGCGGTATTTCTGCTCCAGTATACTCCATTTAACAGCAGCCCAGAGCCGCAAGCAGCCAAGCACTCAGATGAGGATAAACCACTGCTTTAGTTGGCTACAGGGCTGAATTTAAAAGTATAATGACTGTGATGTGAAACATAATTACAGCGTCTGATCTTTACTTGAAATTAACCTCGCGCTCTCTGTCACCACGCGTTTATTCTGCTCATGTCCTCCAGCTCTATATTTAAACCAGCTACATTTCTTCCCTGACCCCTCACGCTACAGACGTGACATTCTGATGCTACACGTGTGCTGCGGCCAGTTGTATTTCTTCCAAGACTTTTTCCACAGGGCCGACATGAAGAACAGCAATTAACCTGCAATCCCACTTCCTTCAAAGTACCGCCACTGGGCTCAGTCTGCTCCTCTGCAATGCTGCACTGGCAGCGACTTAATGAGGAGATCTGTAAGAGCAGCAGGAACAGAGATGCTCTGTCGTTCTCTATTGTGCAACGATGGCTGGCTTTCTGCCGACATTGCCGGACAAGTCGCTCCGCTTGAGGAAGGCCGGGATGAGAACCGACCCGTGAGACCTGAAAACCAGCTCGGATTGCTTATCGTTCCCTGTGAGCATTAGCCTGTGTGTAATCACCCCCCTTTGTTTAACAGCAGCAACCTTTCGCCTACTTTCTTCCGCAGAAAGATGAAACCAAGCTGCAGCAGGATAAAGCTCAGCAAATGACGACCAACTGAATCCTGAGGCAAAGAGGAAGACGGAGAGTTTAAAAAAACTAAAACAATTTATTTTAGCGATATATTTCCACCAATCATTCAACAGACTGATGCATTTTTCTGCCACTGAGACAAAGTGAAGTCTAATTTGACTGAGATCTGCAAAACTGGGCAAAAACTGCATAAAGATTGTTAAACAAATATTGACACAGTGCTGTAAGTGACGGCAATCTCACGTTAACATCATGTAAACAAAATAGGAGTCTGAACAAAAGGAGGAGGAGGAGGAAGAGGAGGAAGGTCACTGAAGAAACGAATGTGATTGGTGGTTTCTGAAACCATCAAAAGATCCTACTGATCTGACTAAGAAGGAAAACAAACCAATCAGTGCCAGGTACGTGTCTCTGCTGAGGCCGGTGAAAGCCTCCTTATCACAACCTGGTGCACATGAGTAAAGACGACGTCCTTGAGGAGTAAAAGTACACATCAGCAAAAACAAATCTTTACTCTTCATTTGATCTCAACACCGCAGGGTTCGGTGTTGCCTGTGGCTGTCATGTCGGTCAGTGCTGTAATGTTCCCTTTTCTTTTCCTTGGTGTGGTAATTATCTCATCGTGATGCAGCTGCAACCTTCGGCTTTATGAGCGACAGTCAGAGCTCAGAGGAAACCTGTGACTGTCGACCAAGCAGCATCCGCCAGCGCTGTGAGAACTTTCAGTCAATTTGCTCCAACAAGTCGCCACGTTTTTCATAAAAACGTAAAAGATAAACAGCTCAAACTTGAAATTCAAGATATTCAGGGTTCATTTTAAGAAAAAAAAATGAACTTCTCCCCGTTGTAATGTCTATTGGACGTTTATTTACCGCCAAGTACAGAAAACTTTAAAAAAAATCAAATTCTAAACTGAAATCTGATTTTGTAAATAATTTCTTTCAGAAGCCTCCTCACCTGTGCAGATCCAGCTCCAGATATGGGAAGATGAGCTTCTCCTTAATGAGCTCCCAGATGACCCGAGTCATCTCATCTCCCTGCATCTCCACCACAGAGCCGGCCTTGATCTTCGGAGACATCTTTACACACAGAGAGGGAGAAAGAGAGACAGAGCAAACAGGATGAGGACGACAGGAGGAAACAGGAGTGGGGTGAGATCAGAAGTTTCTCTGTGCAACAGTTTGTGAACTGCAAACCAAACTGCGCTGCCAGTGAATGAGTTTATTCACAACGTGAGCGGGGGTCGGCCTGAGCAGTGACTCAGCTGTTCACTTGCTCAATAAGAATCCTTTTAAACGGAAACGTCTATTAAATAACACCGTGTCATTTAACGACACCCTGCAGGACGCGCTCAGGAGACGCCGCAGCGCGAGCGCAGCCCCGGTTTTACGTCACTGCTCATTGATTTCTGCCCTCCTTCTCAATATTACATAATGTTCCCAAATCCTCCAGACGACCAGGCTCGACGAGGATGGTCAGACACCCAGAAGCAGCTGGCAACATAAAATACATAATGTATTCACAACCGGACCGGACGCAGTTATCTGTCTTTTAACAGATAAATAACAAGAAACCAGGAAGAAGTTTTCTGTCCGGGGCCTCGTCTTCGCTTCATCTGAAGAAGCACACAAACACGGTGCAGGGTTGAATTATGTTACTCAAACGGGCAAACAGGCATTGCATCAACTCTTTGTTGTTGAAATATCTGCTCGTTTCAAGCCAAACTGCGGCTCAAGTCTGGCAAGAAAACAGGAAGACCTGAATCGAGACAAGAGCCGAGAGCGTTTTAATGTCCTGGTACGTCGACGTTATCTTTTTTTTTTTTTTTTACTCCTGCAGTAACCAGAGATTAATGACAACAACCTACCGTTTTGTAGTTTATATTTCCACAATGGGCGACGAGACGAGGAATCGCTCTGCTGTCAGGTCCGAGGTGACAGCACAGCTGATCAGGTCTCTACAGGAGCCGGCCGCCACCTCCACAGCGCGATGACAGCGAGTCTGGCCAATCAGAGAGAAGCGGGCGCGCTCTCCTCCAATCAGATGAAACTACACAATAGGCGGTGTAAAACAGATACTCTTATTGGTCGTGTAGTAGAACATAATGTGAATTACTTCGCTGCACCAATCAAATACGGAGCAGCAACTACAAGCTTTAGTGACGAGGCCGGGATGCGGCCCCGTATCTACAATTTATAACAAGCACCACAGTGAGATTTCGACTGTATTTAAATTATTTCTCACATCTATCGCACCTCTTCTGGCTTAAACTTAATTTTCCCCCTATAAAAGCTCTGACAGGTGAAATGTTTATAGACATACAGTAGACCAGAGGTGCTTTCTGTCCTCCTATCTCCTCCTGCTCAATTATTTTCTTTCTGCAACATGACTGGGCCTTTTCTGACTGAACTTTCACCACTCTACAGGTGTGAAATCTATTGTGTGTATTGTATCAAAGTCCAGCTGATAAACCGATAACCTGATGACTGGACTTTAACCATTTAGTTCATTCGCTGGGACTCCAGCCCGGGTCTTGACGTCTATACTGCAACAGAGGACAATCCTCCAATAAAATAAAAACTTTAAAAAAGCAAATAAAAAGGATAAAGAGAAGAGACTCTGTCTTGATTATATCTACGTATGACACAATCTCTCTGCACACAATCAGGATGAAACTGCACCTTTCATATCAGAGAGAACATGAGACGTACAAACAAATGTCACGTGCCAGCTTTGAGGGTGAAAAAAGTGTCACAAATCATTGACACGTGAAACAAAGTCAGATTTGCTGCCTTCTGGGGAAGCAAACGCATGAGGTTGAGTTATGCGACTTATTGTGGAACGTGTCTGTCTCACAGTTCCCGAGGGTGCAGCTCGGGTCCAGGCACTGGAAGAGTGACCTCTGTCCCACATAGTGCACCACAGAGCGATAAAAGTACTACAGAGCATTGCAAAAAAAATAAGTAAATAAAAACATAAACGCAGGAGCACAAAAGCAAATAATAAAGGAATAATTAAAAACATTTTCACATTTGTTACCTAATCGACTCTAATTAAACATATGTATTTACTGTGAATTTGACCACAATTCTTAAAACATCAAAACAATCTAGCCACTAGACAAAAGGTGAGACTAATTTTCTTGAATCAAGACATTTAGACTTTATTAGAAATCTTTTTTTTTTTTCGTTCTGTTTATTTTTTTTCTGGTTCATTTCTCTTGTTTTTCTCATTTTAGTATTTTCTTTTTCTTTGAGCTTTGTGCCAACTGGGTTTAAACATTACATGAGTAGACTCCTTAGTTATTGCTTATTTCAGGTTACTTATCAAAATTCTGGAAAACTTTACCTCCACTAATTAAAAATCAGTTCACCTCAGCAGTCATTTGTTTTTAAATCCCAGCAGGAAAAATGTTATATTACAAAAAGCACAGTCCCCAAATCAGCATAACCATTTCACAAAGTACATGTTTGAATATACATGTGTGGTGCAGCCGTGGGTGTAGTTTCAGTTGCCCTCCAACTGCACAGTTGGTGGCCCCGTCAGACGCTGAAGTGTCCTTGGCCAGGACACTGAACCTTACATTGTCCCCCAATGAAATTAGCAACTCATGAACAAACTGCTCCAGCTGTTTAAGGTTTGAAGGGTTTCTTATCCAGACTGCATGTTTCAGTGCTTTCCACAGACGTTTTATAGGACGTAGGTTGTTCTTAGTCATTCTTGGGTGTTTTAGCTGTGTGTTTTTGGTCAGTATCCCACTTGAGGACCTACGACTTGCGACTGAGGCGAGCTGTCTGAGCCTGGGCAGCACATTTTACTCCAAAATACTGCTACAGCTTTGAGATTTTGCACAGATCCAAGACACCCTGTGCCAGATGCAGAAAAGCAGCCCCCAAACATACCCGAGCCTCCTCCATGTCCCTTTCTTTGGTTTGCTGATGGGACTTGCCAAAAAGCACTTCTTTTTTTTTCATCTGTCCAAAGAACATTCTCCAAAAAGCTTTGTGGAGTGTCAATATGTATTTTGACAATTTTCAGTCTGGCTTTTTTTATGATTTGCTTTCAACAGTGGAGTCCTCTTCAGGCGTCCACTTTGCCTCAAACAGTGATGGATGGTGTGATCTGACACGAATGTACCTCGACCTTGGAGTTCCTCTTGAATCTCTTTGAAAGTTGTTCTTTAATTTGTCATCAGTTTTTCTTTTGCTGGTACATCTGGAGAGGTTGGCTACAGCTCCACGGACCCTAAACGTATGAATGTATACTGTAGTCACAGGAAAACGGAGCTGCTTGGAGATGGTTTTTATCTCCTCAGACAACTCCCTCCTTTGTTTTCTCTGGTCCTTGTTCAGTGTGGTGATGATGATACCAAACAGCAGAGTTAAAACCTTTCACCCTTTAAATTGTCAGACTGACTGACTGGAAGACTGAAGACAGCTGTGATGTTAATTACAGGACAAACGTTAGTTTAACATGTCACTGTGGTCAAATTATTTCTTCCTAGGAGTACCAACAAATTTGTCCAGACCACTGTCATTAGTTTTTTATTTCTATTTCATTATTTTTGTTTTATTTTACCTTTTTAAATATTTATTAAACTATAATTCAAAAACAATGTTGATTTTCATTAGTCAGTGGTAATAAGTTATTTCTTTGGCGACTGTCGAATAATTTCAGTGACCATTGAAGGCTTGTCTTTTTTTATGGTCAGGAACACGTACACAACCTTCCCGTTTCTCTGAACTCATACATGTAGACAAATTATTTAGTATTTGATCTAAAACATATCCCAAATGAATATGCAGAGCCCATTGATGAGCTGTGGCGACCCCATAAAGATTCTTGAGCTGTCCTTTGAGCTGTTAAAATTTACAGATAATTATCAAATGGTGTGTATAAAAAGAAAAACTCTCTCTCTCTCTCTCTCTCTCTCTCTCTCTCTATATATATATATATATATATATATATATATATACACACACACACATATATATATATATATATATATATATATATATATATATATATATATATATATATATATATATATATATATATATATATATATATATATATATATATATATATATAATTTCTGTTACTTGCGCTTTGTGACCAGAAGATGGCGCCGTCTGCTTTGAGATCGGAGCTGTTTCATCATATGGTGCTGATGAGGGTCGAATAGCGAATCAAAGGCTCCATCACCGCCGTTTGATCCTTTTAATTAGCTTTTTTGTGAAGTCAAAACCTGAGCTATAAATCATTACAGTGTTCACGCTTTGGAAACTTTGGCACTTTGGTTTTCTTTAGAAGTTTGTGAATAGACTATAAAAATGAAGAAAGATGCGTTGCTTCTCAGTTTTCTGAAATTTGTAAACACCCGAGGGTTGCTTTATGCAAATGTCACTTCCTCCGCCTCTCAAGCTTCTGGCGTCTTATTTGATTTTTGCAGACTTGAGCGGATCGGATAAACTGAGGAAAAGCAACGTCTTTCAAAAGAGAATCTCTTTGTTGTTTTCCTCCTCCACTTTGAAACAGGACCACGGCTCGGCAGGACGTGAAAGGCGTCATGTGACACCCAATTGTGGTACGATTACCACGCAACGGGAAAGAGAGGGAGGAAGAAGTGAGGGAGGGACTGAGCTGAGGAGGAGCCTGCTCCTATAAGATTCACTCCACGCACCATCAGCACCAAAACTTGCAGTCCACCCCATCAGCCATCATCTGTCCCCAGCGCGCACTCACTTTGTTTTTAATTGGGTTTCCCGCCCACGCTCGGAGGGTGCACATGTGCATCCACGGTTAATGCTCGATCTCTGTTGACTTGATTATGGTCACAACCTCCGCGGTGCCAAGGTGGAGCCACCGCGCGTATCTCGGATCGGTGCGCTTCTCCAGGGGCTGGGATGCGCACCGGGCACATCTCGTTTCCTGCCGAATTTCGGGTCTGAACAGGAATCAAGCTCTGCCACTGGGCGCCGTGGCAGGAGGAGCCAGTCGACCCGGAGCAGGATGCCGGTGATGAGAGGGCTGCTGGCCCCGCAGAACACCTTTCTGGACACCATAGCCACCCGCTTTGATGGCACCCGTGAGTAACAAGCACCATCTATTGATCCCCTATCATTTTCTCCCCTTAAGCGTAGCTGCAAAGTGTTATTTACTAATCTCAAAAAAACATCTTTAAAAGTTCTAAAATTGTGTCCCTGCAGCCTCAGAGGACTAATATTCATAATTTAAAATCCTCTTTTAAGGAACAAAACAAAACAAACACAAAACCTCACAAAGATTTGGAAACCTAGAACTTTTGATCATGCATCATGTAAGTCTCTGTGTTCTAAAATTATATTCTGCATATAAATCATTACACATGAATGTAATTGAAGACTTTCCTATTGTTTCCAGCTGTGACACAGGACTGGCTAAGTGTCACTATGTCCAGGCTTCCCCTGTGTTTTGTCTGTAAAAGCAGAAAGGCTGTAGTTCAGTGTGAAGCCCACTCAGATCTTCTCCACTTTACTACACAAGATGAGCAATCTCAAATCCTGCTTTTTTCTGATCTCCGTGATATCAGTTTTGAGAATTGGCAGCTGAGACTATGTTGGAGAGAGTGAGGCAGCACGCACAGACCATGTTTCTTTTTTTTTCTTGGCGAGGGTTTGCTGTGAACAGATGCAATGAGCAGCCCGTCTGTGTGTGTGTGTGTGTTTGGGCGCGTGTTGAGTTGGTGGGTGGGTGAGATGCTTATGCCACATTTGGGGCTGTTTCTGCATTTATTATTCAGAGTGGTGGGAGTTTATATGAGTCTGTGAGTGGGGCAAGCCAGCTTCTCCCCAAAAACAGTTATGCGTGACAGAATGGTAGAAAAGATTATGTGAGCCGGCAGGAAGCAAGTCCCTCTGAGGCGGTTACTGATCCCACTCAAGGTTTTTCCAAGTCTTCTCTCATCACTACAGATGTGAAGGGTGGCAGCTCCTGGTTTGTCTCTGACAGACAATTACATGTCCCCACTTAGAAAAGTAAAGTGACTTGTTGCAAGGAGGGTCTGCTGCACACAAATACACCAACAACTTGGGCTGTATCGTCCTTTCTCTATAGCCACGTGCCCCAAGCCAACCTATAAACACTGAAATATTCAGTAAGGTTTTGTAAACATGCACGGCACATATATAGCATACTGACACAGAAATCAGCAAGCAAGCCAGTTCATGTTCTGTAGATCAGCTCTTGTCATCTGCAACACAAGTTGCAGCTATTTTTTATTTTTTTTTGAGACTAAGACTCAGCCCTTTATACTTGCTGAGGTGTGATAATTACACATTTTCAGCAGTACATTTGCAGTCATTGTAATTAACACGAAGGGATGTCAGGAATTCATTGTGGCATTTCTCCTTGTTGGAGGTGGAGGAGGAAGAAGAGGTTGAAATGAGAGGTTGTGGGGGTGGGGAAGGCGGTAATGCGTGCTAGCTGTTGGGGAGGTAGAGGGTGTGGGGTGTCGCTCCTGTGGCAGAAGGAGGAGGAGGAGGAAGGATGGGGTGGAGGGTGCATTTCTGATGTCTACATAAAAATCCATCTCTTTTCTGGCTGCAACAAAGAGACTGTTGATTTTTTTTAAATGGATTGACATTAACTCATTGTTAAATCCCACACTAGTGAAAATGGATGTCAGGAGCAGCAGTGTTTCTCTCTGTGGAGGTGTGTGGATTTGTTTCTCTAAAGGTTTGTTATTTTTTTATGTGATGTGAATCAGATGTAAAATACAATAACTTGAACAAGCTATTCAGCCGTGTCAGAAAAATACCAGAAAGTGCCAAAATGTTTTGTTGTTTAATAAAGTATGTGGGGCTGTGCTACTGGTGTTATACTCAGATAAATATGGCCAAAAGTATTGGCTCACCTGCCTTGCCTCACATATGAACTTAAGTGACCTCCCATTCCTAATCCATAGGGTTCAGTATGATGTCGGTCCATCCTTTGCAGCTATAACAGCTTCAACTTTTCTGGGAAGTCTGTCCAGAAGTTTGGAGTGTGTTTATGGGAATTTTTGACCATTCTTCGAGAAGCACATTCTTTATAGACCTGCTTTGTGCACTGGTGCACAGTCATGTTGGAAGAGGAAGGGACCAGCTCCAAACTGTTCCCACAAAGTTGGGAGCTGAAATTGTCCAAAATGTCTTGGTGTGCTGAAGCATTCAGAGTTCCTTTCACTGGAACTAAGGGGCCAAGTCCAGCTCCTGAAGAACAACCCCACACCATAGTCCCCCCTCCACCAAACTTTACACTTGGTACAATGCAGTCAGACAAGTGCTGCTCTCCTGGCAACCACCAGGTCATGACACCACATGCACCACAAACAAGCCTAGGTGCTTGATTGTATCCACCTGTGGCCATGGAAGTGATAGGAACACCTGATTCCGATTATTTCTATGGGTGAGCAAATACTTTTGGCAATTTAGTGTACCTTGGACCTAAGAATTCACAGTTTCAATGAAGTGGAAATTATTCTTTTTATAAAATGAGATCAAGCTTTGAGATCAGGTCAGACAGCTTTGAGATGCTGACCTTCAGCTGTTGAAATTGGCTCTTGGGACATGGAACATAAATTCTCTAGGGTCCTGGAGGAAGCATGGGGGTTCCCCATTCCACAAGAACGCATTCAACCACATTCCTTGGGGTATTCCTTGCAGGTAGTTTGGGAGTAAGGGGTACAAGGTCTGTTGTTACATGTGTATGCATTCTTTATACAAACAGAGCAAGAATTTGGTCCACATTGCAGGTAGTAAGTCAGAATCATTAATGGTGGAATTAGGACTCTGCGCTTCGTCCAAGGTTATGCCCACAATGGAAGGGTTTTGCTTTGGTGGCGTCAAAGTTTCATCATTTGTTTTTTTAAATTTATTTTATTTTTGTTTTTGCGGGTGATGTGATTCTTTTCCTTTTCCCCCTTTGTTTGCATATATATTAATGGTTAATACTAAGGGTGCACTGATTGATTGGCCGGCAGATCGATTGGCACCGATTTCCTCAATTTTGGGTGATCGGCGATCGGCCGATGGTTGCATGTGAAACCGATCTTATCTATTGAGCTTATCGATCCCTGCAAAGGTCTAAAAATTAGCCACTGTTCCTTTTTGTTTTGCCGTCAGAGCGGGCATGACTGACAGACCAGGTCACGTCTGCACGTGCACTGTTAAAAATAGTCACCTGGCTGGAGCGCTGTCAACCAGCCACGTCATTAGTTTGGCAGTATTACGCCGTTAAAGAAAAAGAGCAAAGGATTGCAAGTCTCTCTTCATGTAAGGCCAGAACAAGTTGAGGTGGAGCTGCAAACAAAACCTTCAATACAACAAACCTCATTCGCCAATTTAAAAGCTACCACTGCTGAGTTAGCAGCATTTGAAGAACGTAATCAAGCTAAAGCAAAGAACCAGTCAGTGGACGCTGCTACCTCGTCTAAGCAGTGAGCTACTAAAGCTACGACGGGGAAACGTAAGGAGTTCATGGCATTGGACAACCAGCCATGAGTTTCAGAAACGTCGTGCAGCACTTGAGCCCACGATAGTCTACACGACAGTCTAGCCATATTTTATTGGTTCCTTCAGAAGAATAAAAAAACACAGAAAAAGAATTAAAAAAATCTGCCAAATACACACATACACACAAATAGAGTTATTGATATACTAATAATAATAATACTTATTATTATTATCAGTAGCAGTATTAGTATTAGTATTGTTATTATACACATGGATGACTGGTTCTGCTGGCATCATTGAGTGGGTATCTTCACCTCTCACTGGAGTGGTTTGCAGCCGAGTGTGAAGTGTTGGAATGAAAATTATGATGGTCCTCAGTTGGAAAAGGGTGGAATGCCCTTTACAGGGTTGAGGTGAAGTCTTAATTGGAAAAGTACAAGCATCTTGGTTACTTGTTCAGGAGTGAGGGAAGAATAGAGCAGGAGATTGACAGGTGGATCAGCGTGGCGTGGTACTGTGTACACGTCTGTTGTGGTGAAAAGAGAGCCGAGAAGAAAGGCCTGACTCTGTTTACTGGTGAATCTTTATTCCTGCCTTCTCTAATGATCACACATCACGAGCAGTGACTGAAAGAATAAGGCTGAATAATCCAAGCTGCTGAAATGAATTTCCTCCGTAGGGTTGCTGGGCTTTCCTCAGAGATAAAATGAGAAGTCATCTGAGAGGGATTGTGAGTAGAGCACCTGCTTTTTCACATCTAGATGGCTTTGGCACCTAATTAGGATACCCCCTGGATGCCTCCCCGAGGAGGTGTCTCAGGCATGTCCAACCACAGGAAGGCCCAGAGGAACACCCAACAAATGCAATCTGGACCCATGACATACAGATGTGTTGATAATGGCGGTTGTTTAGAATAAAACAATCTCCCATTTGTTTCATTTATGTCTGTCAGTCCCAACCTGTTGCCATGGTTACAGGCCCCATTCCAGGGGGATGTGACAACCCCACTTCTCTTGTTAAAAAGATTGAATTCATACCACGGGGCCACATGTGATTCCTCTGCCCTTATTAGGTACATTAATGCCAAAACCTAACCAAGTGAACCTTTTCATAATCTTAACCAAAGTAAAAAGTAAGTGTGAAAATTGCTTTATTAATCACCAATGGTAAACTATGTTATTGCAGTGTGAAAACTCTCTCTCTGGGGTGGAGAGGTGCAATTTCCTAGTCACATAGTCAGGATAACACCATGTCTTGTTAACGTGCAGTGCATGCATTCCTACCCTACGTCTGTTGGTCTGTCTGAAGTCTTTGGTTCACCTGTGTTGTATTTAATCCATGTAGAGTCAAAAACTCACTTCTCTAGTCACACCTTTCTGTCAAAATGATACAACAACAGTTTGAAATATACTCTCCCTGAATTGAGTGAGTTTTTTTGAGTGTTTATAGTTGTTAACCCATTGTTGTGTGGACTCTGCCTTCACCGTGACTGTTTTCTGGCTGCACATTTTTTGTTGTTTTACCATTTTCTGACCAAATACAATTCCAGTATAGAAAATAAGAATCTTAACCATTAAAAAAAACAAACAAACAAACAAAAACAAAAAACAGGATCATGTAAGAAGAGACTCATAAGGACACATTCTCTTTGATTTGAAGTGCTATATCACAGTGCATCTCAATATCGCGACTTCTGAATCATATACTTGAAAGAAGGTATTTGTTATAGACACCCCCCCAGACTCCACCCCCCACATGATGCAGCAAACACCCCTCAGAACAGAATGACAACATGATAACACACGCACAAATCCTCGCAAACAGGGTTCACAAAAACATCTGACAGATGATTATGCTCCCTGTGAATTTTTAATTTTTCTGATTCATAATGATTTGAATTGGACAAAATTGTAATCTAAGTCATTCATTGATTTTAATTGATTAAAATGCTGAAATTAGAAACTGTAAAAAAGTGGGCAGAGAGAGGGTGGAGAGATAAAAGCAGTACTTGGTTTAGATCAGTGTTTATTTGTTTGAGGCCGTGCTGATCAGAAAAGGCAGCAGCTGTGTGGGACTACATGAGTCAATTGCTCCTATTAATTGAGTGGGTCTCGGCTTGGTCGTAATGAGGTTAGGGTTTGAGCCTGGTCACCACATGGACATGTCAGGATCAGCGTGGCATAAGCTCCCACTGGTCTGCCATCAGATTCTCCTCTCAGATTTCATTTTATTCCAAAAGTAGACGCACGTTCACGAAGGCCCGGTGGCACGATGGTTCCTGGGGTATACCTTTGCAGATGAGAGGAAGATTAATCTTCAAATTTAACTCCTCCTGGTCTCAGATTGTCTTTTCATGATTGCTTCTGTACACCAGCACAGGAATCAGTTTCCATTTAATATTGCTGTTTTACTGGTGGAGTTTTGTTAACAAAGCAACAATGTCTTCGTATAGAAGATAGTTTCTAAATAATGTCTAAATGTAAATGATATTTCACCTCCATGTTCTGTATGATCACACATCAAACCCATAAAGACCACTTGCTCCGGAGGCACACACAACTGGCTCCTTCTTGCAGCCGAGAAGTGTCAATTTATCTGTCATCCTCCGCTTCTCCTCCCCCTCATCCATCCATCTTGTTCATTAGTTGTATCCTATCCTCCTCATTTTTTCTTTTTTTTTTTAAACTTCATCTTCTGGGTATGTGTGTGCATAGAGTAAGTGAGAATATGAGTGTGAAGGACGGCGGGGATGGAGACTGTCACCACTTCTGTGCATGCTTTGTGTACATCTGTGCCTGTGAGTGTTTGACAGCACAGATTAGTAGCGAGGCATTGCCATGTCTCAGGTGTGTGTTTTCCCTGTGGCGCTTTGTGCTCCCTTCACACACCCCATCCCCCACCCCTGTCTTCTCATCAGGCAGGGGCAGATGTAATGATAGGACTTCTAATGGACCGGCGGGGCGTTCTCATCCTGCGGCATTAGCAAGCTACACTAATTATGTTTTCCACTACATAAAAATGACTAAAAAAAAATCTACATTCAAGAAGTCTGTTCAGTATGAGGATCTCATCTCCTTTCTTTTGCATTGTTATTTTATTTTTTTCAAAATATCCAACCATGAAACTTCCTTTAAATGGTTGCACGAAGTCGTGAGTAGTTCGTGTCTGGAACAAGCAGTGGTCACGGAGCTCTTTGAGGAAAATTAAGGAAGAATCCTGATGAGGAGCTCAGCTGACAGATGCTGGGAATGAGCAGATGTGTTTAACGTGTTACTTTTGCACCACACGTTCATTTACTTTGTCCATGTGACACAAACCGCATTGATCCAGTCACTGTAACCACCTGATGCCAAAGTGACACGGTGTGTTTGACACTTATTTGATAATGAGCAGTGTAATTTTTAGTTTTATGAGTGAAGAGGTTAAATTGGTTTTATACCTCTGTCAAAGATTTTTTTTTTCAGTCTTTCCATCAATTACTGTCTCGTTCTCGCTTTCATTTCCTTTCTTGAGTCTCACTTTTGCCATGATGTCCGCTGTAGCTCTGTGAGCTAATTGACATAGACATGTGACATAGTTCTGTAATGTGATATGCAATTGTCACAAGAAATTGAGATGGGAGTCAAAAGCTACCTTTTTTTTTCTAAATTAAGGACAAGCAACCAAAAGAGCTAGATGACACATCCTAAAAATAATCAAATAATCCTTTAAATCAGATTGAAACTGATATTAACTGATTTTAAAAACAGAAAATCTTTGCAGACAGTCACGATTGTCTGCATCCCCAAACCCTTTTAACCTTATAATGGAGTCGGTTTCACCTTTTCAACTTGGGAATCAATCCTTTTGTATTCCTATATTATAGGATAAAGTTGTGTCTCTAGACACAAAGCAAAAGATCAGGTTTTATTTCTGAAACCTCCCACAGGACTGTGGAGCACCAAAAACCCTGAACTGAGGATAACAAAGTCAGACAGGGCGTTAAGAGATGGCGTACGAATAATAAAACTTTCTTAATGCAGTTTTGTGTTGCTGTTTTACAACACACTGTGTTGTCGACAAAAAACTGTAACATCATGAGAATAAATTCATCATTTTATAAGCCCACCTTTTCTGATGACTTTACAAATAAGTTTCAGAATCTTAAAAAAATATGGAAGAAACTATGTTGGCCGGAGGTATTTGTATGTTTACATTTTTCTGTTACATTTATGAATCAAATCATGATTTAATTTTCACAAAATGTTTTTTCTTGTTCCATTTATTGTGGTACTTTTACCTACTGTACTCTACAGGATGACACCCTGCTGGGAAACCTCACCCCAAACCTCCTCATTTCATCATACCAATTATCTGCATGCATCATTTGTTAGTTTTTACGGGTTGTTCTTGATAAATGACAGATTACACAACCTAAAGGAATATCATGCAGTTCTCTGTAACACTCGTAATGTAATGCTGCTCTGTGAGTGAGAGACATGCAGTTAAATGGCTGTGATGACCGAGTCTGACACTCGTGTGATTTCATGTTCCAGTTATATCACAGGAAAGAACATTATTTTAACTTATACACGCAGAAACTGGACCAACATGGACAAAAATGGCAAAAACACCCAAGGGGATGAAATAAAGGGTGATTAAGACAGTAAATTGCTGCAGCTAATACTCTTGCATAATGCAGTGTGACTGTGTTTGCAGTGTAGCTCAGCCTGCAGGTCACAATGTGCATCTTGTTGTCACAACCGGTTGAAAGAGCAGGGAAGGAGCAAATAATGGGAGCAGAGGAAGAGGGGCATAATGAGTGATGGGTGGGTAATGACGGGGTGTGGGGTTTCCTCATGGTAGATTCGATTAAAATGTAATATATGAAGAGGACTGAAGACGGAGCGGCAAGGGAAGGGACTGAAAAGTCCGCCATTGCGGCTCCAAGTGATATTTTGTTCTTATTTAAAAGAGAATTTTAGATTTTTTTTCTGCAGAGGTCTTGTGGCATTTAGTTTTATAGCTGGCCTCATTACTCTGGGATCTTTACAAAAAACCTGTGACTGTTACTGCATTGGAGTAACATACAAGAAATGACAACAGTGTGCTGTTTTTTACTTGTTGCATTTCATAAAGCGATGAGACGTGATCAGGGAGGAGATTTAATGAAAGCATCAATTAGCTTGGCTCTTAAGTGCATTTATAATTTAGAAATCTTTGAAGTGAGTGAAGCTTATTTCATTATATCTGTCTCCATTTTGCTCTTATGAGGTGCATGCAGTCAGATTATGTGGCTGATAATCAATGAAGAGAGAACTTGCTCACTGAATTAGGTCTCTCAGTAGATGAATCACTTGGCTGCACAGTCTGGAGCTGGAATAAAAACACTCGCAGGTCTTTTTCTTAGAGCTGTGTATATGTACTCTCAAACCTATTTATGGCTGTAGTAGGCTGTTTTTGGCAGCAGTACCTGAGCTGCCATCAGCAGCGACTCAAACAATAGCTGTCTCTTTTCAAAATGATCAATACGCGTTCTTTTTCACCAGCCTGCAGGCGAACCAACTTCAACAGTCGGGGTTCAAACACCGTATCCAGAGTTCACATCAGGAGGAAATCGTCACCTGTGCTTCTGCTGATTACCTACAAAATAATGGATATATTTGTCTTTCCTGCTCAGCTTTTGTTGTATACTTTTTAATCATTGTTTCTATTTTTTTTAATGTATATATATATATATATATATATATATATATATATATATGTGTGTGTGTGTGTGTGTGTGTGTGTGTGTGTGTGTGTGTGTGTGTAATCCCTGGTTTTCCAAGAAAAATGTATAATTGTTTAATTTTTCCTGCTCGTTATCAGGTTTGTTCTTACTCTTCTTTAGTTTTCTTGTCCAGGCCCCTTGCTGTTTCTTTGTGCTTGACCTTTGAGGTATAAGTTTAGATTTTAGACTTAACCCTATCCTGCTGCTTCACTATCCTGAAGAAAGCATCCTAATTGGCGCCGAGCCTTCCCAGAACATCGTGAGTATCTGCCAAGCCCCTGTTCGGCTGACCTGCTGCCATCTGGTGAGCAGCACATCTGTCATGTACTGATCTTTTGCTGTCAGGATATTGCTTGTCAAAACAAATCAACACAGGTGAAAGCCTTGAAAACACCTTGCCTATACTTGAAAAATACCATGAGCTTTTACAAGACAGGAGCGTTGGGCTCGTCTAGAGCGAGGCTATGCAGACTTATCTGCTGCCGTATCACCAGACCACAGTCGGTGGGGTTAGGGACCTCGTCCTCTGTAAGACACAGAAGCAATGTACTTTATTTGGATGACTTGATTATTCCTTCATTTATCTATTGTTGTTGTTTTACAAGTTTCAGTTGGAGTGAGGCAGAGAACACAGTGCAGACAGGTGGAAAGGATAGAGAACCGGTAGAGAAGCTGACGAGCTAGAAATAGTCGCCAGACCAGGTGGTCATTGAAGATGTCATCATGTGCGTAAGAAATGAGGCAAGCGAGAGACATGAGCGTGCAGGAGGAGAGGGACTGAGCCTGGGACTGTAATGGCAGTAAATGAAAGTGATGAAGCCAAAGCGACAAGGGGTAAATTCGACTGCTCTGAAGTAATCTGTTCAAATAGGAAGCAGATGAATCCGAGCTGAGGCTCCATTAAACCCTGCATTTACCGCAGCCACATAGAAAGTTTACAGCAGCTATTAGGAGGGGGGGCTGCAGAATGTTTCCTCACATGGCCCTTTTTCTTCTTTTTTTCACATTAGCAGAATTTCAGCTCAATTAAGCTCACTTCACTGCCTGAATCTCCTCTGAAATGAGCAAATACTCAGACAAGTATGATTTTTAATGTTCCTTGCTGTCTTAGATTATTATATTGAAAAGCTTGCATTTGCTTCCGACAATTTTACAAACTAATATTTTTGTAACATCACTTGAATATTTTGAACTGTGTAGTCTTACTGATTTTGATAAATGTTTATAATTACTGGTATTACCAGTCACCTCAGAGAAGTAGCTACAGCTCAAATGATCTTACGTTGAATCACAGCAACATAAGGAAATACGCAGCAAAGTCAGTTTGCCTTATGTAGATGCACAAAGTATTACTTCCTGCTGCTACCTTTTTATTTTACAATTTACATTTTAACTTTATCTGACAGATGTTTTTGGTGCTGGGTGGAATCAAAGATCCTTAGCGTTGTGGTTATATAGCGATTTATTTATTTTCTTTAGAGTGCCAGTGACAATCTGACCTGTTCCTGCTGTTTGATTTTGAATTTTGTTGCTATCGACAAAACAAAATTCAAAATATTTTAGGTTCCTAATGTTTCCAAAAAAGAAAGAAAGTGTAACAGCGATTTTTGGACACCAAAATAATGTGGAATCAAGAAAAGGGACACGAAGATACGTCACTGCTGAAGTAACCTATACTAGTATACTGTATGTATATACGATGTTGTGGAAGTCATCAGATAAGGCATGTTTCCTCCTGAGGCATGTTCCTTCTCCAAAAGAAGAAAAGAAAAACCTACAAATAGCCTGTAAGCAAAATTAGATTAACACAGCCATACGGACACACAGTGCTTCTGCAGCCACAGGATGAACTTAAAGATGCAAATATGTGTGCAAAGAAGGGCATGAAGAGGATACAAGGTCATGAGGAAATCTGCAGAGTGAGACAATGAAATCCAATGGCGAACAATCCCAGTGTTGGCGGAGTGGCGGAGTGGTCGTATGTTACGACCCTATTATTCAAATTTCTCAAATGGTTACACGTCAAGAAAAAAAGACAGGCTGATGTTTCAAACGATGTCATGGTCACTGACATTAGCTTTGGTTTGCATACGCTGCTTAGATGTGCTTTTAACTTGAAATATTTTAGTCATTTAGTGATGTGGTTCTGTAGATAAACTGTTGAAGCAGGTATTCAGTCTGTTGCCAAATGCAAACATGTATCTTCTTTGGGTCTCTCTTTAGTTGAGATTTGCAGCTTTGACATCTATTTGAGGGATCATTTGGAAATGTTGCACAGGTAATAAAGTCGCTCTTTGTGTTTTTATTTATCCAGTACCACCATCAGATCAAATAACTTCCTCCCGAAGAAAAGACTTTACAGCATTTGTTGTTTTGACAAGCAGGATAAAAGTTTCAGGCTCTGAACACTCCAGATTCTGCTGATTCTGTGCGGCTGCTCGCCTGCAGATGAAGCTCAGTAATGCCTTTTCTCCAACAGGTTTTCTAACTGGATAAAAGTATCAGGTCGTCAGCTCTGTATTTTGAGCCTACCGATGTATGAGTATGTAAATGCAATTGAAAAGGTGAGCCGCTGTAACAAGCAGGGATACTGAACTAAGACATGAGTTTGACAAAGTCAGAGCATCTGTTCATTATCTGAACTAACAAAACAAATACTACAATCATTGGTTTCATGACTCTGGCTGTCAGTTCAACAAGTTAACTCCAGGTTTCACACCTTTTCCTGGTGTGTACACACATCACTCATTCTTCAGCCCTCCTGTACACCTCTTCATAAAACAATATACATCTCGATGGTGAAGTACAAATGGTAAAAGGTGGCAGATTTTTAGAAGGAACACTAGTTTAACAGTAATATCAGTGATGTTTTTTTTATTTGTCTAGTAATGTTTA
The DNA here is from genome assembly GCA_014839995.1 of Xenentodon cancila. Taxonomy (NCBI): domain Eukaryota; kingdom Metazoa; phylum Chordata; class Actinopteri; order Beloniformes; family Belonidae; genus Xenentodon; species Xenentodon cancila. Next base: position 28,301,539 of record CM026200.1, read on the forward strand.
TAAATACCTACTTAATAATCGATTCTATATATAAAACTACAGACGTGTATAATAGCTGTGTGCAAATATGGTTGTTATTTTCTAGAACCAGATTGTAGTTGGCTCATATCACAATTTATCCCCATAAACGCTGCTGAAAAAAGCATCCAACCCACCACTCCATCTGTACATTTGTGTCTTTCTCCCGATCATCTCCTGATAAGGCTGAATAATACCAATAGATCGACGAACCATTCATCTGTTGTGGATGAAGCAGGGACTGCCAGTCCTTCAGAAGCCCTGATGCTGTTTTTTTAGTGGGAGCTTGTCTTTTAGTCTTCTTCTCATTTTTTTTAAACTAAAATGTCACGTAAATTTTACATTTTTATTGCTCTTCCTTTCGCTGTTACAATGTTTGTAAATGCAAATTGGAAAGCGAGGAAGTATCCGCATCCATACTTTGATGAAAATAAAACCAAGAGTTAAACCTCGCATCTTCTTGTGTAGTCACACACCAAATGGAACTTACAAGCATTATTTGATTGTTTTCACAAACTTTGCTTCCTGTGACATTAAAATTTATTCAAAGGGCAAGTATGCTCATTATTTATATTTAAAAAAAAATCTTTTTTTGAACATAAAAGGTCATGTTAGCAGCATAGTTGTAATAAGTACAAAAGCAGCTGCAACGTTCCAGACAAATATTTTGGAAAAAATGACTTGTCCTTGGCTGTTTGGAGAAAAAGTATTATGTTTTATTCAAAATGCTTATTATTTTTCCCCAAAATCTATGATGGAGGGGAGATAAAATGAGCTGTTTCGGACCAGTGGTACATGTTTTATGCATCTCCTCATTCCAACAATTAAATCAAATGATACAATCAAGATGAAATATACAGCTGGACATGAAAAGCAGTTGAAAAGGGTTCCCAAAGAGGCTAGTGATGGTGCGAAGAAATAAGGAGGGCACCGTCTGAATGCAAACATCCTTTTCAGTGGAATCTGAAAGCAAGATAAAAGCTGCAAACAGTTGAAGTTGAAAAGGTCCTGCTTTTAAAGGGGGGTGGGGGGTGGTGGTATGGCATATGGCTGGGAGGAGAGTTGAAGGTGGTGCAGGGATGCTGGACTCTCTTCAGTCAGTCAGTCAAACAGACAGACACCATGTCAGAGCCAAGTGACCCAAACGAGACTTGGCAGAAAGAGCCTGGGGACCGTCACGTGGAAGTCCGACCAGCTCACAGTTGGACTGGCCGAACAGACGTTTCTGCTATCGCGATGGCTCCTCAAACTCAATGCAGCTTTTTCAGTAACCTTGCAGCTCCAGTTGTGTGTGTGTGTGTGTGTGTGTGTGTGTGTGTGTGTGTGTGTGTGTGTGTGTGTGTGTGTGTGTGTGTGTGTGTGTGTGTGTGTGTGTGTGTGGATGATACAGGTCTGTATCTTGTGTTCATTTCCAATTGTTTGTTTTTTGGTTTGAGAGATGAGCTTTATATTGGATCATTAACCCCTTCACTGCTCTCCAGTTTGTCATCTTGTCCTGCTTTTGTGTAATTGTGGCAAATATTGACTTTGGAGAAGGCGCGGGTCTGTCGCTCATTTCCAGCATCAAAAGGCCAGTGAGTGAACATTACTCCAATAAAGAAACAATTGTGCTTTCCCTGGCAGTGCTCTGGGAGCGGCAGCTGGTCTGAAGAAAAAGACCTGATGCGCCTGCTGCTGGATGAGTTACTTAACTTTTACAAGGACCAAAGAAAAACATTAGGCCTTGTTTTTATCTTTTTTGCAGCTGCTTCCCCACACAAGTCCTCACAATCACTAATGTTTTTTTAATGAAATTATATTACAGAGGAATATTTGTTAAAGAAGCTGCAGGGGTCCCCAATACTCTGAAGAGATGTGCTTCTGATCAAATACTTTTTAATGCTTCAGCTTTGCTGGAGCTTTAACAAACAGCCCACCTCATATGACAAAAGGATTATGGATCTTGATTTAAGTGTGTATTTGCAGCATGGGGATACTTGTTTTGTTTTTTTTTATCTCTGCGGAAAAGGGAAATGTAAGTATTTTTACATTCATGCTACAGAACGAGTCTTAACCTCAGGAGGTATTTATTTTATTCCTTTTCATCCCCTCCTTATACAGCCTGTCAGCTACAGGCAAATGTACCAATGACTGACTAGTGCGCTTTACTCCACAGCCCTCCACTGTCAAACTAATTGGATGTACGTTTGAATTGAGCCTCGTTCTGAAACATTTGGTGTGCATGTGTGTCTTGTCATGAGTTGCATCTGTGGCTTCAAGCTGTTTGCATTAATACCACCTTTCTTAATAAAAGCCTGCCAGAATTGTAAGATTATGCAATTACGGCAGTGTGTCAAACTGATGAGAGAATGATGCGTGAATGTGCCACAGGCATTCTGCAGCATCAGTCAATTTGATTACAGCTAGATAATTATTAAAACACTCAAATGGAAACGTGTGAGAGGAATTTTATTTCATTACTGTAGAAATCAAGCGGAAAAGAGTCAAAGAATTTCTAGATGATTTAGTTTAAGGATTGATTGTTTATATCCTTGGATGTGTAACAATATACATATTGTGTATATTAGTGTGGTGCCAATTCAGCGCCACATATACTGCAAATCAGGGCAGCACGGTGGCTTAGTGGTTAGCACTGTTGCCTCACAGCAAGAAGATTCCCGGTTCAATTCCCGGCCCGGTGGGTCTTTCTGTGTGGAGTTTGCATGTTCTCCCCGTGCTTGCGTGGGTTTCCTCCGGGTACTCCGGCTTCCTCCCACAGTCCAAAAACATGCAGTGTAGGTTAATTGATCTTTCTAAATTCTCCCTAGGTGTGAATGTGAGTGTAATTGGTTGTTTGTATGTGGCCCTGGATAGACTGGCGACCTATCCAGGGTGTACCCCTGCCTTTCGCCTGATATGCGTCGGGATAGGCTCCGACAGACCCCCGTGACCCGGAAACGGATAAAGCGGGTATAGATAATGGATGGATATACTGCAAATCAAAACCCCAAATCCAAGAATCAAAACCCAGAATCCGTAACCAGGTAATCAAAATCTCAAGACCATGGTACAATCATCTTTCTCACCATTATTTAGCACCTTGGGTCAATGTAGAAGTAAGATGTTATATGTCAGCATTCTTGGTCTTAATTCGCCGTATATTTGGCGTTGAATTGATGCCATAGGAGAGAAACTGCTTAGAAGCATTACTTAAATGGACAACGATGAAGCTGTTCTGCAAAAAACTAGTGGTGGCTCTCTAGCCTCTTATCTCCTGGAAATAATATAACTGATCAGTTCTTGCATTTCACACCAGGAGGTTTTCTGTTAGGAAAACAACCTTGTAACAACAAATACTCTGGAGTGACATCTGGTTCGTATACAAGGAACAGGACAGGGTGCTGAACCTATTGTATGGAAATCTCTGTATTTAATGTAGAAGGACCTTGAGGCTCCTTGGACTGGACAGGCGCTATATATGTGTATTTTTGTTGTTGTTGTTGTACTTAGGAGGCCTCTACCATCTTCAATCTTTTAATAATTGTTCCTGTGAACTCAGAATGCCTCTCTGTACACAACCCCCACCCCCTGCCATTTCTTAGAAGAAAAAAAACATGTTTGGCCTGGGGTTTATTGATGTGAGACACATATGAAGAACTCGGATTGTCAACCCTTTGTGGCTGGATATTACATACTGTCAGCCTTCATTTCTGCTACGCTGCATTTTAACAACCATGGCCAGTTCAACATATGACGGGGGATCAGTACGAGCCATGGCCGAACTAATCTAAGTGTTTTGGAGATAAAATATTATTTGACTGTCAGTTCTATCAGTTGTGTGCATCTTCAAGCGTAAAACGTACATACGGTGTGTGCTGTGCTCCATGGAGACCCAGTTTGTTGCTTCCATTCAGCCCTGTAATTGTTTGTTTCTTTACCTGAACATGCAGGTCAAGACCCTTTTAACAAGGGTCTGAAATTGTGCTTTTTGCTGTAGTTTACGGTCATGTTGGTGTTTCTGCTCTGAATTGTCTCTTATTTGTTCTGATACTCATCAAGAGTTCAAAGATCTTTCACATACAGACTAAAAGGCAATTTTCAACCAATTTTCCAATTTTCTGTTTACCACAAAATGTCCCCTTACTGTTCTTTCTTTATTTATTTTTCTTTCTTTCTTTAGTTGCCCTCCGAGTATCAGAACTGCATTACTACTATGTTGCATCACGTGTTTAAAGTGCTTATGGCTTCTGCTGTCATTTTACTTTTTAACAGAATTAAATAGAATATGATAACTCTACATTTGAAAAGGAAGTCAGCAACAAGGAGTCCCACATTAGAGGATTTTTCACCGGACCAATTTGTCTCTCTTGTCTTTATTTAACAGTTGTGGGCGTTACGTAAGCATTACACAAAAAGGTTTTTTCTCTTTATTAATATTGGATCTTTTCTATTTTACTTAGCTTGTTGTTCAAGGTAACTGACAGTTCCTCGCCATACCACTTTGTTTTACCAAACGATTAATGGTATTGTCCCTTGGAAAGATCAAGGAGCTGCGGGTGCTGTTGCCAAATGTTAGCCAAATTCCACTCGGTGAGTCCAAACAGAGCAGTTTCTTTTTTGTATTTCTCTGTCCTTTCTCATGCCCCTTCATCCTTTTACTTGCACTCTCATTGGCTGTGGCTTGTGACCACTCACTCATAAACACCTTCCTATCCTCTAAAATGTCTAACTTACTAGATACTTGGGTCTCTGAGTTTTTGGGAGGTGCTGCAAATGGTAAATTTGAAGCATTCACAGAGTTGGTGACAACCAATCAAATCCTTTTTTCATCTGCAAATTTTCTCTCTGCCCAAACTTTCTCTGGGGATGAAAGAATCAGGCTTAAGGTTCTGTACTCAAATGTAAAAGTAAATTTAAAGGAAGTCATCGGAGGCTTACTTTTCATGTTGTGCCTCAGTGAGACAGAAATACACATCTGTCACACATCTGTCACACATTCAGCTTTGTTAGTTTTTACTTGTTAAGTGGGTTTAGGCAGCTTCATTGTTTTTGGCACTAAAATTAGGACACTTGGTTATTTTTTTTCCTGCTGTGGAGATGTGGAATCGAAAGGTCCCTCAAAGTATTCCTTCTATCACAACATTCCCAGTCTTGGTCAATAGCACTCCTGTTATGGTGAAGAACTGCTTTCCCTATTTGAGATGCCTCGTGGTTTGCCAGAATCTTTTCAGGATCGATCTAAAGTCATTTTCCACATCCTTACTGATCTCTTCTCACACCAAAGTTTGGCCTCAGCAAGCAGAGATCCTCAAGTGCTCTTGGTTTGCTCTCAGCTCTCAGGTTGGCATCCTCCCCCTCCATCTGATCCAACTCATCTCCAGGTCATGATTGGTTGATAGGTCAGTTCTTTTTTTTCCTAATCTTAAAATTACCTGGCTGCAAATCTGACTGCACGACTATGAAGTTGATCATCAGACACAACTCGGGTTCAGACTGGTGAGGCCTTTTGTCTCAGTCACGCCTCTCCAGGTAACACCATCATAACCCACGTAATTGTTAAAGTAACCCAGTAGAACAGTAGAGACCCCCTTAGGAGGACTTTCTAGCATCCACACCAAGGACTCCAAGAAAGTGGGTACCCTAAACATCTGCTGAGTTCATAAGCACAAACAACTCTTGTTGACTGGGGAAAACCCCAATGTACAGGCTTTGAGCCGCAGGGCTGTGAAGAAGCCAATGCCTATCGCCGTGAACAACTTGAGAGTGGAACAAGGTCATGCCCTTCTCAAGGAGACTGGTTCCAGAACATGCAGATGAGCCCAGTTCTTTCAGCTGCCACCTGTGGCACATTGGACCGGACTTATAAGACCCCTACCACAGGTGATGGGGCACCAGGATGACAAACTTATGTCTTTTGTGTGAACTAACCCAGGACAGATCCCATGGGTGAAGGCCTGGCCACCAGGCATTTGCAAATTATCATAGGGTCGATCATAGGTTCCTCAGAGATCCATGGAGCCACAAGTTCCCTGGACCCGAGTACAGGGTGGAACTTCACTGACCTATATCTGAGTGAGGGACATTGTGCTTCCTGTTGTATCCATAACATATCCACATGAGTCAATATGCATCACACTTAGTCTGATCCATGCCCCAGAACCAATTTGCCTTGGGAGACCCCAAGAGCTGGAATCATTTGGCCACACAAATCATAGCACATGATAAGATGGCAGTTCAAGGAGGGGATATCAATTAATGTAAATCAGAATTTACAAAAGGACTGGTTTTGTGGATATATATGCCTCAGGTTTAATTCTGACTAAACTGTAGACTTAAATACAAAGAAAATTCAGATCTAGTCAGTATGCATGTTCTATAATGGCTTTTATGAACTTTTAATTACATTAAAAATTGGGATATTCTAGGCACCTTTACCTACTTTCTTAGGAAAAAGTTCAAAACATTGTTGTCAAACAAAAAGAAAAGGTGAGTAGAGCAAGAGATGAATGAGACCAGCAACCACATCCCAGACACAAGCAGCGCTGACAGATGCCAGAGGTCTGGATTGGAACATGAAATATTTAGCAGCGGTAAATGAAGGAAGGGGCAGCAGAAAGCATCTCCTGTCAAGCCAAGAGTGGCGTGACTGTCGTCATTTACATACATTAATATTAACGTGGCACTGGCGTGCTCTGTCACTGGAACATTAGTCTTTTTGACCATCCTCTGCTTGCTCCACATCATGGCCTTGCAGCTCATTTGATATAGCACTACCGGTTAGGTTTTGATAAATGTGTGTGACAGCTTTTTAGTAGTTTTTGCCTTGAGTAGCCTACATCTAAAATACGTTTATATAGTATGGCATAACAATGAGTACCTTATTATGCAGATATAAGAGCTTTACACCAGTAGCTTTTCATATAAACTTTCTATTTGTGCTCCTGTGTTTTTAATTTCGTTTTGACCCAACACCTACAGTAAAAAAAAAAAAAAAAAGGAAAAGAAAATTGATTATGTATAACCTTTCTTCTGTATCCTACGTGTTATTTCTTCTTTTGAAATCTATTGGTAATTTACACACTGTGCAGCCCATTCATGTGACTGAGCATTTTAAATGTGCTGTGAACCAAACAAAAATATATAATTTTCTCTTTTGAAATGGCCCAAAAGTATCAGACTACACGCGTGAATGCATGTTTCCTTTGAGTTTTATTTTACTAACTGACAGTATCGACAGTTTTTAAAGCTACATTAATTTCTTTATCTCAGGCCTGGAACATGTTACAATAAAAGATGACTCAGGGAAAATTAAAAGGTGAAAAAGAAAATTAATAAATAAATATAGGTTGAGTCTTGAAGGAGCAAAGATGGGTAGATGATTTATATTTTCCACCAAAGTGTTAAATACACTTTTTTAGAGTTTAAAAAAAATTATCTAAGGGCAGGATTGGACGATATTTGCATTCTTAGCCTTCTATAGTACATATTAGTACAAAATATCAATAAGCAATTCAACGAATTGGGAGATGGGATATGTCAAATGGTTGGAGTTGTGGTATTTGAATGTGTCTGCAGGAATAATGGAACAATATAACAGCTGAAATGCTTCATCACTTGGTATTCTCAGTGACAGAGTGCCATACGTTTGATATTCCAGACAAACAGCCCTGTAATAATAACTGAAACGAAGTTAATGAAACTAAACTTAAACTGCATCTTGGATTTATGATGTAGGTACTGAAATAAAAGTCTGTCTAAATGTCATATTTACTGTGTGTGTTTGTCCCCATCGAAAGGTGGAGAGGAATGAATAAACTCTGGATGTGCTGCTAGACTCCTAATGACAATTGCCAGTTGTGAAAATGAAACGATACATAAGCAGGAAACTGCTCTTGAGTGAACAGTCTTTAAGTTAGAGGTCAGAACGTGGTAAATTGTTAGGTTGCTAGGACAAAGATATCTGGAAAACTGATTCAATGTCATGAGGGTCTGTCTGATTTCTTCCGTTTAGTTTCGTTCTTGTCGAGGCAGCATCACTTGAATCTGTTGCCAAACGCTTGTATACAGATGTGACCTGTTAGATTAGTACAGTTTATCTTTAATGTGAAGTGGGATAAAATGCTGTATACTGTCATAGATCTGCTCCAAATATGATATCATAGGTCTTATTATTTACTGTTTATATTTGTGATTAATGCTCAGAAAAATGTTCATGTTGGTGCAAAAAACTCATACCTGCACTTAAGCAATATTAAGCAATTTAAGCATTAATTTGCAGTATAAAAGATCTGTGAACATCGAGGCACGTAAACCTAATATAGTCAACCTCAGCAAACACATTTCTGAAAATTATTTTTTAAAAGGCTCACGCTGTCATGTCTTAAGAAAGCCGACTTGACAAAAATAATCCGTATGCTTCTGTTGTTTGATTAAGACTTATTAACCTAATCATATTTGTGTGCTGTATGAGACGGATTTGACTTCTGAGAGAAGAATGTGGAAACCAGTGGTGAGGACAGAAGTCTAAAATGTTTTCTTTTCTTTTCCCCGCTTGACCACTTCAACATCCACATCACCTGCGATGCAGAGAAAACTGCAGAAAACGACTTCCTTTGTACATGTCGTGCATCAACCGAGTGATCACAGTGTGATTAATACAGACAGAAGGGAAATACTGGCAGCAGTAAAAGACAAATGAAGTGAGTCAGAGGAGACAAAAGTCTTCTTCTGCTCCTATGTGTTACTGATAAACGTACAGCTGTAATTCTCAGACTTTGTGTTGACAAAAACTTGTGTTTTATTGATCTTCCATCTTTCCCATAAGATACAGGATTGTCTTACTGTAACTGTGTGACATTCTTTGACTGTCAAAGCACAGAAATGATCTTCTGTTCTTTCTAGTTTGTTATTTTTTTTATTTTGGTAAATTGTTCTGAAAGCGGCAGGACTTGTCACTGCCAGAAAGCATTGTTTATGACACACCCTGACAATCTGCTGCCTGCCTGTCAGCCTGTAACAATCTCCTCACTTGAGTAACATGCTATCCCTTTATAGATACAAAAAATGGCTGGGGATAAAGATATTTCCAGGGGATAAAAATCTAAGGATTACAGTCTGACAGTCTGTGACCCGCCATCAATATTAGTACAGACACTTTGGGGAAAACTAAATTCTCAGCTACCTTTTACGGTCTCTGAAAATTCAACTTATACATCTCTATGATTAAAGGGACGTGCAAAGAAATTGCCTTCATATGTCTTTACATACATATATACATATATTTACTTGAACTTTAATAACCAGAGCTGCTGATGAAAAATGGCACATCTGGCTTACAGAGCCAGCTTCAGCAGCAACGACTTTTCTTGAGCTGTTATAGACTGGAGACCTGTCCAGGATACACCACTTTCTTATCCCTGACAAGAGATGAGACCTACAGACCCCTGTGACCCTGACTAGAAAGAAACAGGTATACATAATGGATACCTGGATGGACCATGTCTTAAATTCGTCATTTTTTTTAGTATGATGTTGTTTAGTGCCCTGTGATGGACTGGCGACCTGTCCAGGGAGTACCCCTGCCTCTCGCCTATAATGAGCCGGCATTGGCTCCAGCAGACCCCCGTGACCCTGCAAAGGATTAAAACGGGTATAGAAAATGGATGGATGGACGTTGTTTAGTCTCACATCCTTGCGGAGAAACTTTTTGATGTTGGATCGTCACGTCATTGCATCAGTTCACTGAGGTTTGGCAGACATTTATTTATGCATAGATCTCGCAAAGTCCTGAAACTGCATTTCAGTCTCGTCCTTTGCTTAAACTCAATTCTTTTCTTTTTCACCCTTTCTCATGTAGATTTCTCGGTGTATTTGGGATCATTGTCATGCTGCATGACCCAATGTGCGTTTTGATGTCAGCTGGGCAGATCGCCTCACATTTGCTTCTAGCGTACTATGGTTTACAAAAAAAACAAAACAGCTCCTCCACCACTTGATTGTTGTTATAAGGTGTTACTGCTGTTTGTTTTCACCAAAAGTGGTGGTGTCCATGTCCTTTTTAGTAATACTGTCATTAACATTGATATTTAACATAATAATTCAGGCCTGCAGAGGAATATGGTTTCTCTCAGTGTTAAACTGTCTAAATTTGGATGTGAACATGATGGAATGTCCACTTCTGGGAAAATGAACTTAATTAATTAAGTACAATTAATTAAGTGCTGATGACAAATTAATCAAGTACATTGGCTTAATTTTGGTCAATTAAATCATGGCACTGCACCATATGCTTTGTGCTGTGGCTCATCTCAGGCTGTATTTCCCCAAATTTGGACTGAAGACAGCTGGAAAAAACTCCAGCAATTCCCAGTGAGCATTAATAGGAAAAAGCAGCTAAAGATAATGGATATATGAGTATCTGGTTGTTTTTTTTTTTTTTTTTTTTTTTTTTAAGGTTTCCTGCACATCTGCTTATTTCTTATCCATTAGGTAGTGAGCTCCAGAGAATAACTTAAAAATTTTTTTTTTTTTTTCCATTTTACAGCACATAAAGTCAGGGCTCATAAAGGCTGATATGGCTGAAGGAAAGAGTCATTGTGCTACAGAGTTGTTTTCAGTAAGTGCTTGGACATCTAAACGTGTATTATCTATATATAGGTTTTCATTTTTCTTCATGTTACATGTGTGCACTGCAACTGACACAGGATGCAAATAGTCTGTTTCCATGAACATCCAAATTATTAGATGTATATCAGACGTCTCCGTTCGGTTCAACTTCTGGATCTACCACATGGCATATTCACGACAGAACAGCTTCAATAACAGCTACATATAGATACAGGCACACAAAGCACAAACGTTGGGGCGGAGATCTGAATGCAGTCGAGAAAATCAGTTTGATTTGGTTCACGCTCATGTAGCAGGTTTTCAAAAGGATAAATCCTGGGGAAGGGGTCAAGCAGGAATACACCTTGAACTCTGGAAAGTTTTCTTACATGGGTGGTTTCCTTTTCCAGCAGACACTCACTCAGACATCTCGACATTGGTCTCGGTCCAGTTATGTCAATATATAAATGAAACTCAGTCATTCTGCATGGCGTCACTTGCATGTTAGTGCAAACACTGCTGAAGAGCACCATCCACAGTCTGTCTGTCTTTCCACTGGTTTATTTATAAAAAGTCCGTTCATCTCTCTACCTTTTATGAAGCGCATTAAAGTCCCGTCTGCCTGTCTGTCTGTCTGTCCATCTGTTTATCTATTCATCTGCCATCTAAACTGTGGTTCTGTTTGTCCACCTGTCATTCCATCTGTCCACTCATTGTATTTGCCTGTTAGCCGTACAGTTGTGTCGCTTTGATCTGTGAGGCCATGCTATTCACTATACTTCCAAGAGCCTTATGTATGGACCATTAAGATCGTATTATGCTCTTTCTGCTATTCAGGATACATTTTGAAATCCACTTCTTTTAGCATTTTGCCTGTCTCTGTCTTTTTTGTTTTTTTATTTTTTTTTAACTGAAATCTATTTATTTAAGCACTTTAAAGGTCCCAACAAAGTAAAATAACTGAGAAAAGCTTCCAGGATGATAATAAATTGGGATGTTTGCTTGAATAAGGACCTGAACGTCGCATACAATTAGGGAATAAACCCAATATTATTTCTTGTGATTCTCCTGATGTTGATATTAAAGCAGTTTCCCACCTCTAACTCCTGACATGTTGATTAATTGAGTCTGGAAACTTCTCAGTGTTACAAATAATGATAAAACTCACAAAACACATGGCTTCTTTTGAATATAAAAACAGATGCTTGAAAATAAAAGACGGTAAGTGCTAAATCACAGAAATGATTAAAACTGAGAGTGAAAGTGACTCAGAGCAGTTGGGTTTTGGTCAGTGGGAGCTCTCGTTGCAGGCCGTCTTACAACAACAAGACCAGCAGCTAGACGCAGAAAGATCTAGTCTCTTTACCAAAACAGTTTTTTTGCATTTGTCTCCTGGTCCATCAGATGTGTTGGGTCCATCAGGCTCCCATCTGCAGGCTTGTGGGAGAAAAAGTCACTCTGAAATAGTACCTGAGGACACAACCTCAGAGGCGATAAAAATATCTTAAAATCAATCCACGAACAAACTGTTAGCCAATAACGTGACACAGCATCAAGATAATTGCAGTTTTAAAAAAAGGTTGAATCTGAGAAAAATGTGTTTAGTTGATTTAAAGGGGAAAAATAGAACAGATTGAACACGTTTGCAGATGTAACATTAAAAATTAAAACCAATAGTAAGTAAAAACCCATCTTTATTTTTGCATTATATGGATGCTGGATGTTTTATTAGATTTCACAAGACCATAATCACATGGTAATCCATCTTGCCTAGCTGCAAGTTATCCATTTATTATCAAAAATTATCAGTCACTTAGGTTCAAACCAACTGGCATCCTTTGCTGGTGGGTTTGATGTCGGTTGTCAACAGCAACGCTGATTCACTGTCTGGTGTCCTTTTAGCACTTCTTCCATTGTGACAGTGATGAGAATATGCTTCATCTGATCCACTGCCAAATATTTTTGATTATTTTCTGTTATATATTTTCAAAGGCCTTTCCCTTTTCCAAAGGATTTTTCTGGTTTGCACCACTGACGGCTCGGCCGGACAAATGATCGAGTTCATCAGGTTGAAGTTCTTAACATCACAAATGTTTGCATCTGCAGGATTTCTTGTTCAATCAAAATAAACAATTTTTTGTCTGAATTTAATGAATTTCCCTTTGGGAATTAATAAAGAGTTTTTACATTTTTAATTTGAATTGAATTTAAAAGCAAATGCACCTCAAACAAACATTAAATGGAGTAAATATGCATCAACAATGGACAGGCTGCAAAGTGAGCAGAGCGCTAGAAAACGTTCGAGCTTAAGATCACGAGCAGGTACATTTATTCACGTTCCCAATATGTAGGAATGGCACAATGCTTAATTAAAAAAACGATGCCAATAGAGAAAAAGATGCCATTATGTCTGGCTGCTTTGTGTAAAGCAGCATCCATGTGGCCTTGTGACATGACAGGAACCCCAGAACAGGAAGAGCAAAATGTCTGATAAACATATTGGATATTGGCAAAGGTTTTCACAAAGGAGATTGTTTTAAGGAAGTAGTTTAAGGGAGCTGGAGAGATGGAGTACCTGACTACAACTTCCATAGAATCGAGGCTCTAATGGAAAAGGCCAATTTTTCTTTGTCACAAACCATCACCTGGGAATAGTTAGGGAGCGAGTTACGGATCTCAGTGGTTGAGAGTGCATATACCAGGTCAGTAAGCCTGTAAGACTTTGAAGGTGAGCTGTGAGACTTTTAAAATCAATACAAAATATAACAGGGTGTCAAAGCAAGCACAGGGGTGAGATGTTTGTGATTTTAGGTCATGGTTGTCAGAGTAACAGCAGAGTTTTGACCCACAGGGACTTTGGTGTTGCTTGTTTCATCAGTCAACTCCAAACGTTCATGAGGCGACGCTTAACAGCAAGTTCAGGTGACACTTTTTACTCTCTCTCACCTCTCTACCTGGTTTGATCCAATTACCCATCTTACTTTTAGGGTTATTTAAGGAGCAGGAGGTACTAATATCTCACATGTCTTCAGATGTCTTTTGTGGGCCAAGCTTTCACCACCTCCTCAGCTCCACTTCTAGCAAACAAGACTTCACGTTACATGTTTGACTTGTGCATCTAGATTAACATATTGTAAGATGAGGTTAGAATAAAGGTCATCCCTGAATTTAAGGATGTGTTGGGCCATCCAGTGTTTTATGTGTGTCAACAACCATGGGTAGACCTTAAAGGGGAAGAAGGGGACTCCACTTCCCCAAGTTTTCTTTTCTGGAATAAAGAGAGTTGTTCTCCTCAACAATTTCATGTAAATGACATCATCTCAAAACCCCATGTATCTGTGCAGATTCAGTTACTGCAGATGCATAACCAAAACACATAATTTCAGAAGTTGAGGCTGACAACTATCACCTGAGTTACCAACTCAGAAATCAGACTCTTGTGATTGTTTAAAATTGTTTTCTATTATTTACTTATTTAGTATTTTTTATGCTGTGTATGTTTTTTATTGCTTGTATGGCGATGTTAAGTATGTATGTTGAAAGGAGCCAAGTAAATTAAATGTGTTATAATTATTATTATTTTCCTTAACTCATTCCTGGTGAATTAAGTTTAAGGAATATGGTCGGTAAACGCATCATTAGATGCAGTAACAGTTTTGTAAAGCCATTTATTTCCCTGTAAGTTTCTCAAGTTTCTCCAACATGTTTAGTTTTGTGTCTTAAAGGAGCAACACAACAATGTATTTGCTGAACTTTTGGCGCAAGTCTAAGAGGTCTATGCTTCTGTCTAAATAACCACATGTAGCAGAATTGAAGATGAACACTATCAATAAATCTGGAAGTCATAAAGCCACAAAATGTCCCACCAGGCTGGGTTTTCTGTGATGGTAGCCCTGCGTCCTTCAACAGCCTTTAAAATTCTAGTCAATGTGACTGGTTCAACCAGAAGTGCTGCAGTACGGTTTAGAAGTATCCCAGAAGAGACCCTCCACCTTGTTCTGCTAAGGATGCGCCCTGAGTCTATTACAACACTCTGCTGCTGCAGATCTGCATCAATTTACACACAATTAACACACATGAGATCGAGCTGTCTGGATGTCAGACACAAGAACGACTCTGAGATGGTACCTCATGATTCTCACGTGATCTCAAATTCTTCAGGTATAACTCCTGATCGCATACATCCAGCTCAGCAGGCAGCAAACTTTACGTCACTCACCAAAAACCTGAGGGTACGAGTAACCACGAGTATAAAGGGGCCACATTTTGATTTGCAGCATTCAGCAGTTTGAAAGACCATAGAAGACTGAATTGTGTCTTTTCCTTTTATAAAGAATGGTCTGTTTTTCCCAAAGGACACAATAACGGAATAATTGATGCTTCTTCTTTAACATTTAGAGACCTGACTCAACCAGACCTGCTTAGTAAACCTGGCTGTAACATTTAAGAAAAAGAAAGTTGAGCTTTCACACCTGAGTCGGTCTGCTCCTTTGCCCATGTGCTTGGTTACATCTTTGATGGAACATGTGTGCTTTTGTGCAGACCGCTAAATGGACCATAACGGGCAATCAATAAACATGCGGCTACTTCCTGAGTCGGTGAAACGTGTACATTTTCCTCTTCATTTTATAAGAATGCAGTCATGTGTCAGTAGGACAGATTACGTGATGGCCATGAGACACTCGCCTTCCTGGCTATACGGTGACACTGTGTTCCTTCAGTAAGTCAGTAGTTCTTTCATAACCCAGCTGTCACACACACACTGACGCCTTTTCCTCCCTGATCGGTTCATTAAACAAATGGAGGAGCACCATTGAGAAGCTGCCTACCGTCTTCCACCCTCTGATTGCTGGAAACAGCACTTGGTTACTGGAATCTTCTAGATCAATGGCCAGAATAATGAACAAGCCGTATACACACCTAATGATCTGCTGGGTCAATACGATTGACATCAAGATACATGTTTGAAAAACCCTCCTGAGTCACACAGGTGTACACATGCAGACTATTACTAAACCAGGAACTGTCACCATCATCCATCAACTCTGACTGAGCATTTATTATTAAGAACGTAGGGAAATTATTTCTCTCTGTGGGATACTGAGAGAAGGCAGAAGAAAATAAAAAGTGGAGAATTTCAACCCCTCATTGCAAGCTCTAAACCACAGAACAACTTTGAGTTTCTGTAGATGTGAAGACTGTTGTTAATCATGGAAGTCTACTCCAAGTTCAATCTGCAGTCCGGTCACCCAAAACTCTCAGCAGAATCACCAAGAACCCTCTTAAAACCCCTTGACTACCAAAGTCCCCGGTACAGAGGGCAGATGCCATGTGAGAGCAGGAGCCTGAGAACAGGCTGGTATGTGATATTTCTAGAGAGACGTTTAATAGGTACACTGTTTCATGACCCCCAACATGTGGTGACACCACAATCCTCATTGCACAAAACTGTGCAAAGACTTTGACTCTCTAGCCTGTAGTTTTGTTTCAGGGCACATCCACAGTCCCTCACGAGACTGATCCAGGTTGGACCACAAAGTTAAATAGGCATTTCCAGGCCAGCGGGGTGCGCTGTGTTGGTGTCGGTCCTATTGACCCTAGAAGCCATTTAAACATCACAAGGATTTTAAATTATGTGTTATTGCTTTAATTTCCAAAATAGAGGTTCATGTTTCAATAACCATCAGAACCTGATGAGACATTGACCCTATTTGCAAGTTGCCATCATAACATCAAAATCCATAAAACCATCAATCCTGAGCTCCAGAGTCAACTATTAGTGCCTTATTAACTATTAGTGCCTTATAGAAAGATGCAGACATGATGAAGGAACAAGATAATCTGCTTTTCCACCTCAATGAAGACCTTATTACATGTGTGACAACGTGACAAACCTGCCATGTCGATTCTCTTTGCAAAAACACAAATTAGGGACCTATATCTATTATCTGAGCTGTAATATTCTCCCTCTAATGTTCAGAAACTGCAGGGGAACAACTGAGTCCAGGTGTAAAAAAAAAAAAAAATAAGCAAATTAAATATATTATTGGTGTGGGTAAAGAGGAAATGTTCTTTTTCACACTGGCAGGGGGCTCTTAATAAAATAGAGCTGCTTTACCAGATCTGATGCTCATTTTCACCTTCAATCCTTCAGGTTGGAGGATGGAGACTGTAGAAAGTGATGACAGCGAGGGCATCCATTAGCTGTCCTTTATCAAGGAGATTTGGGATTATTTTTGGGGAAGATGCTGCAGTGTGTGAAAGCAGACAAAGATGAGGTTTTTCTTTGAAGGCTTCAGTCAGCAGGTGTCCCTCACTTCCTTCGAGTTACGTGAACAACACAAACAAGACTCAGTCCCTGCTCCCAACTGTGTTATCATGCAGTGTTAATGCAACTGTGACATTTTCAAAAGGGAACACGGACTCGCTTCAGATGTTAAAATCTCGTTATGCTGACTCAAAATACTTCTCATTCCCAGAATGTGAAAAGAGTACCCTGAATTAATATTTTGTAGAAGAGAGACATCTGTCTCTGATATTTCACCTTGATCCATCAGTGCTAGAAAGGTGGTTTGTACTAGTTTCTTCTTTTTGACAAAACCAGTGGACTTTACCTTGGAAATAACAGAATTTAATATCTGCTCACCTCTGAATGACCGTATCCCCAACTGTTTCACAGAGATGTAGCCTCAGCACCACCAGCTCAGGTGGGACTTGTAACCCTGGTAACATAGATGGACTTTTTCAAACGCGAAAGATGCGTGCCCTTCATCAGCCTGGTAATGCTGTTTGTTTGTTTGTTTTTACCTTTCCACTGTCCCCTAGTGCGTGTCGGGGATGAGGGATCGCCTTCCTGGCCCTACGAGAAGGCGATCCTGTAGGCTCTGTCCATGAATAAATATTTTAAGAATTTTAATTTGATAAAACACAGATATAATATCAATGGATTATAACACAGTGAATCTGTTTGGAATCTAACTTGATAAAAATTGGACTAATTTGGACTAAACGTTTATGAACGTAATTGCTCTGATGTCCCCAGCAGACCCCCATTATGACCCTGAAAAGCACTGAAGTCCATTTAGAAATGACATGAACACACTGTTTATCTTGTTTGCTTTCTTTGTAATGTGTCTTCAGATGACAGTTTATGAACTGTAATTGAATGAATTAAAGTAAAATCTATTTGGTAACCTGGTGGGCAGGTCTGACAGAAAGTCGGGAAATTAGCAGGACTTCTTGACGTCGTGGAGACAGCACAGAAGTTGTCATTTTAACAATGCAGGGAAGTGTTTTTTTATCACGACTTCTTGTTCAGTGTCAAAAAAATCGTGTTTGTATTTCTTCAAGTGCCATCTAGACATGGTGCATTGGGAATGAAACTCTCATACAAACATCAGTGTCGTCAGTGATCAGTCTGCAGGAGTAAAAGTCTGACATAAACTCATGTACAGCTTTTTTTTTCTACATTGCTTTCACTTTAACAACTCATTCAAGTGTTTTTTGATTGTTTGATAGCTGAAAATCAAGAACCAAAAAGTACCTTTTGTAATATTGCATTTGATACAGGAGGTAAATACCTAGTAATAGTTATCTCATCTGTAATGAAAAGCTTCTACTCTAACCTTAAAAGATTTTTTTTATGACCTATATTATTTGCTATAAATGGTTTCCAAGTCAGAGCGGTGCTGCAAACTTTGCAAAAGAGAGGCTAAATATTTAATGAGTGAGCTGATTGTTATCGATCAGGATATGTCGGGCTAATGGATCATATTGCTCATTTGCTTCAGAATAATTAATCAGAGCAGCACCCTGAGCATTAGTGGGTTTGTGCTGGAGAATGACGGGGTGACAGAGGGGATGTGTGGCCAAAGATTCTGCAAATTCTGGACAAAAAAATACATGATTGCGGTACCTAAACGCATAGCACATTGAGAGGATCATTTTGTGATTGTTAAAAAGCAAAATTTCTGTTACCTGAATTATAATATTCCCTGTGAATCCAGCCAGTTTATTAGGTAATGTTCCTGGCATATAATTATGAAAACACAGGTTGCTGAAGGAAAAGCCCTCACAGCAGGAAGCACATTGTGTCATTACAACATGTGGGAACCACAAAGCTGCCTCAGAGGGAGACACTGTGTAGAGGTTTTAGTTTATCTTAACTGCAAATCTGCCAGCTCAGTTATTAAAATGGTGTATTCGTTTCCAGCTCGTTAGCTACTGCTGACATGGGATTTCTACGTTTAACAAATTCTCCAAGATGCTTTGTGTTTTGAGGTGATGCTCTAATTTGTTTAAAAAATATATAAATAAATAAGAATGAAAGAAAGAAAATAAAAAAGGTATTGGTTGTAGGATGAGTAGGCGTACCAGCTAATAGAGTTAGTCGTTATAAAGCTTAAAGAATTATTAAACTGATCCTTTCAGGAGATGCCAGATTAATTAACGGCCCATTGTCAATAGCCACTTGTATATTAAAGAGCCTGCAGGAACTGAATTAGAAGCTGCGTGGCTACGAGTGCCAAGAGGGACAGACGAAGAGGACAGTTTAACAAAAGCCTGCAACCAGTCGTGTCAGTTTAGAGACATGTACAGCACATAATACATACACGCACAGACATGTTCACTCAAACGTCTGGCTTGTAGGCTCCAAGAAAAGCTCAGAGTAACTCAGACCCAAGTGAGTTATTAAGACAATGGCAGCACTGCTCAATGACACTCGAATCAACTGTGCTCGAAGGACACAATGTAATAAAAAAGCAAGTAAAAGGTTCACTAACAGCTTTTCCCAGATTCACTTGCATCATGAATTACAATTAAATGGAAGTCCTGTCATATTATTTATTTATTTAAAAGTTTAGTATAGAAAACCCTTCCCGTCAAGCAAAAGGATCATTGGCAACATGTGATCAAATTCGTTTTTTCTTTTTCTTATCAAGTGTCTTGATGTAGTCAGGGCCGCCACAATCCTAGGACCGGCCCTGTGTGGCCTCAAAAACTCTCCAAATCACACACGCCGCTTAATAGAGATGGATAAATGAATTATCAACAAATCTCACACTTTATTTGGGAAAAATATATATATTTGAATCAACTTTTATAAGGAAAGAATTTTGTGAGAAATGTTCATGTGTTAAATAAATTAAACTGAACCCCAGTTGGGATCCCTTTGACCACGTGGCCCACCTTAACAGTTGTTCGTAGAACGCTTACGCCAGGGACTAACCCTGGTTGTGGTGTTCAGAAAAAAAGCTTTTTTAAATATTATTTACAAAATGTAGATGATTGGACAGTTGATTGGATGGAATTTATTGGAAGGACCAACTCCTTCTACTTCTTTGCATATCAGAGAAGCTGCAAGTCAATTCTGACACATCTATTCTGAAGTTGTAATTTCCGCAGTATCAACATTTAGGGAAACAATTATCTGGCCAACTATGCAAATACTATAACCACATTTTCTGGTTTTCTGTGACTGTATTGGCAGGCCAGTCTTCCACAGAGCCTGCGGAGTATTCGAGCAGCAGGTGCATATTTTAATCTTAAACCCTTACAGATATAAATGCACGCTAATGAAACAGAGATCAAACTCAGAGAGCGATGTGGATGGTGTAAAGATGAGCTTGACATAAACGTTTCTTATGTGTATACTTTGTAGCACCAGCAGGTACGTGGACATGTGTGTACATAAGATGGAGGTGGAGGAACCTAGAAGCTTATTCAAAGTGAAGAGAGTAGAGGATTGAATGTGTTCTTTGGAGAGAAGAGATGACATCCCCACCTCCTGGCAACTACAACGTTTGTACGCCTCTGCGCTCCGTTCCACCCACAGTTAATGGGAATATAACACTACCTCTCCTTCCCTTTTTTATGTCCTTCCTTCATCCCACTTGTGTGCACCTACTGGTCTTGTTCTTCTTGCCTCCTTCACTGGGTCTTGCTCTCCATTATTTGCTCTTCTTTGACTTATTCTTCTCTTTTTTTCTTCTGCAGCTCCATCTGCTGCTTTGTTTGAAAGTGGTAATGCAAAAACAAGTGGTGTTTCTTTGAGCTCTCCAGGGATGAACCCCTGAAAGTATCTGCGTGTGACAGCACCGGATGTGAGTGTTCCAGTTGGCTAGAAATGTAAGAATTGGCTCATGAAAGTTTTAAATGTTGTATGGAAAAAGAAAAAGACGGCCACCAGAAAAATACATTTACCACTTGTTGTTGTGGCTTCTGCTTTTGTAGTTTTGTATAACTCATGCAGGATGTTGCAGGAGGGATTATTACAGAGATCCCAAGAATAAAGGTGAAGTTGCAAATTTGTTGTTCCACAAACTGTAAATAATGTCTGATAAAGCATTCAGGAAGGCATCCTAGAGTGACAACTCACATTAAAACAAAAAGGAGTGCTGGTGAATCATGAAATATCCACGAATCTAGTTTGAAAATCAATAGAAGTGCCTCTTTTCAGTATAAATGTACTTTTATAGAAGTTTTAAACAAAAAGCTTTTTTTAAAAGAACTTTAAACAAGCACTTTGTACCAATAAGAGAGAAAACCTTCTTAAACCTCCATTGTATCTACTACCAGTAGGGGGCGACTCCTCTGGTCCCAAAAAGTATGCCATTTGTTTTGAATCCTTTAAGATAATAAATACTTTGCATTTGATCTGTTACCCAAGTACAAGTCATTTACACAAATTATTCAAACCAAATCCATGACTTCAAAAATGTACATTTTTAGATTTCAAATGCAAGTACTGGAATAAGCTGAAAACCAGACAAAGTCAAGCCTGCTGAGTCGGACATAATTCCTAATTCCACAGCTTCATTTTCAACAACTTTTCACTGCCATGTTTACAGGCAAGGCAAGGCAAGGTAAGTTTATTTGTATAGCACATTTCAGCAGCAAGGCAATTTCGGGCGCTTTACATAATACAAACATGAACAATAAACAGAAAAGAGAGGAGTTACAGTGCAGTGGCATAATAACAAAAAGCTGCACTTAAACTAGAGTTACAGTTTAGTACTATAATTAACATAGTTTAAATTTCAATTCAGAATGGTTTAAATAATTCAGTCCAAGGCAGCTTTAAACAAATGAGTTTTTATTCTTAATTTAAAGGCACTGAGGGTTTCAACATTCCTCCAGTTTTCTTGAAGTTTGCTCCAGATCTGTGGAACATAAAAGCTAAATGCTGCTTCTCCGTGTTGCTTCTGATTCTGGGACACAGAGCAGACCTGAACCAGAAGACCTGAGAGGTCAGGATGGTTGATATGGCAACAACAAGTCTCTGATATATTTTCTTTGATATATTCAGTGATTTATAAACTAACAGAAGTATTTTAAAGTACATTCTCTGAGATTCAGTGAGTCATTGTCAGAACTGGAGCAACGTGGTCCACTTTCTTGGTTCTAGTGAGATCTTGGGCAGCAGCAGTCTGGATTAGCTGTAGCCGTCTGACTGACTTTTTCGGCAGACCTGTGAAGACACTGTTGCAGTAATCATAAACGCATGGATGAGTTTTTTAAGATCCGGATGAGACATTAGTCTTGATCCTAGAGATGTTCTTCATGTGATAGAAGGCTTTTGTAATTTACTTTGTTATTGTCTTAATGTGTCTCTAAAGGTTCATGTCTGAGTCCATGACTACACCCAGATTTTGGGCCTTATCAGTGGTTTGTAGCTGTAATAACTGAAGCTGTGTGCTGACTCTTAAATGCTCTTTTTTGGTATTTTTTGGTCATAATTTTCTTTAGTTGAACAAAAACGCTGAAGGGTTTGTTTTTGTTCAACTGAAGAAAATTATGTCACATCCACTTGTTAATTTGTTTTATGCGACAACTCAACGCTAGTGACATTGTAAAGTAAGGTTGTGTGTCATCTGCATAGTTATGCTAGGTTATCTTGTTGTTTATTATTTTCTGAGGTAGAGGAAGCATATAGATGTTAAATAGGAGGGGTTTTAGGATAGAACCTTGTGGTACCCCACATATAATGTTTGTCATGTCTTATGTAATGTTACTTAATGACACAAAGTAGTCCCTGGCCTTTCAGAAAGACTTAAACCAGTGAAATACTGTGCCAGAAAGTCTGACCCAATTCTCCAGTTGCTCTAGTAATGTACCATGGTTCACAATGTCAGAAGCTGTGCTGAGGTCCAATAATACCAGCACTGTGGTTCTTCCACAGACTGTATTTATGTGGATGTCATTGAACACCTCAACAAGGGCAGTCTCAGTGCTGTGGTGAGCATTAAAACCTGACTGGGAGACGTCAAAACGGTTAGTAAGAGTTAAGAAAGTATTTAGCTGTCAAAACTCAGCTTTCTCGATAACCTTACTGATGAATGGAAGATTTGAAATGGGTCTGTAATGTTGCATTAGCAAGTTGTCCAGGAAAGCCACTTTAGCAGCAATAACTTGAATGTTCCTTATGACATCAGTTTACCAAACCTTTGTCCAGTCTTCATTGAGATTTTAAGGATTTGTATATACACTGCTCTCTTGAAATCTGGCCGCAGTTCATTGACCTTTGACCAAAGATACAAAATCAGTTCTCAAATTTTCTGATTTTTTTTTTTTTTCAATTTCATGAAGTTACATGTGACTATAATGTGGCTCATTAGGTTTTGCATTAAACATGTATAAAAACTGACATTAAATAAATAAATCTGTTTTTTTTTTTAAATTAAAACAGACAGAGTCTTAATACTTCAAAATCAGAATAATTTTCATTCTGTAGTTGTCTGTCACAAGCAGTTCTGGATAGCAGTCTAGTAGATTTTGGATGTAATGAGACATTGCGCTCCTCGGGCTGATTTTTACCTGCTGTCTTTATTCCACTCCCTCTCTCCGTTCGAGGATAGTGCGCTACAGATTGCTGTGGGTGGATGGTGTTGGAGAAAAGCGTTGTCAAACAGACATGCATCGGTTAATGTGTGCACGTGTCTCTTTAAAGGTTCTGGAGGGTTTGAATGGACTGGAACGACCATCTCCACCAAAGATGCAGTAATGACATGAGCTTATAATCACACTTCCTACTGGGAGAAACTGTTTATCTTACCGTCAAAGACATTTTGTAAGAATGTGTTGATAGTTTTTTATCAAGCAGCAAAAACAAATACCACCAAGCGGGACAAAAGTGGTGGTGAATACCCAAGGCCTGAGAAGATCAACGTGAACATTTTTATGCTAAGAAAAGAGAAAGGTTTTCTTTTTTTCATGTTTTTGGAGTTTTTTTTTGTTTTCTTTTCTCTTAAAGGCCTCTTTCATCCCTGCAATTTTGCACAAAATGCCTCACACTCAGATTAATCGGAAAAAAATTCCTGCAGAGCCAAGTGACACTCGCAAAAACTCACAAACTCACACAATTTATTTTTAATTTTTTTGCTAATAGCAGTCATTTAGCTTAAACGCATCAGCAGGGAGACTTGGATTACATTTTAATTGTGTATACAAAAAAAATGTATTTTGAAACCTCATCTCTCAGTCAACCTTGGAGCAACGTTTAGTGCTCATCCCAGTTAGCTGGCAGGTTAATGCGCTTTATCTGTGTATTTATTTCTATCTGCAGTTTTTGCTGATGTTTTTGTCTTTGTGATCAAAAACTGACTTTATTTAGACTTAAACTGCATAAATCTTTAATGTTAAGTGAGTTTACAATCATCTAAGAACTAAGACTAAATTCAGTTTTAAGGCAGTTTCAAGGTCACGGCATCAAGTTTGAAAATAAAATCTATACAAAAATATTGTTGATAGTTGATAAATCTGGTGAAAAGAATGTGTTTACATTACCTTTGGGTGTATACTCAGTTTTACTCATGAAACTACATTTTTTATGTTTTCAGTCTCCAGTTCCAGGTTTCTTACTCACAGTTTTAGTCTTGACCTCAGATTTCTTATTCATCCATTCTATATTCAAAATAGTTTCAATAATCTGAATATTGCCAACGGTCTTTCATAGGCTCCAGTTCTTTAGGTACTGACATTTGGCAGAGAAGGATAGAGAAGAGGAGAAATTGCTTTGAAGCATTTTGACTTTCTTGACTTAAACAGTCTGTTTCATAGATGGACCTCTGGGGCTCTCAGAAGAGACGGTGTTCCTCAGGAAGAGAAAGGACGTCTGAGTCCAGATCCTTCAAAGAGTGAAAATCAAGAAAGAGATGGAAAGTTTTTGCTGGTCATCAATATTACTTACATTTTCTGAATTGTATAATGATGTATACACCGGTGATAACTTAAGGAAAGAGATGAATATGTCAAACAGATGATGTGAAAAAAATGTGCCAAACCAGTAGGTCATATCGCTTCAGTCAAGAGAAGAAGCACTGCTAAAACAATATTCTTTTGCTCTTGAAAAAAAGCCCAGTTTTTACATTTACAATTATAATTATCTTCAAAAGTCTAACTTAAGCTTTAAATATACTGTATATTCCACTTCACTGGTTGTCCTTTCCTGGTATTTGAATGGAGGCTTCAAGTTTCCACATCACACTAGTGTTGACTGCTTGCTGGACAAGGTAGCCTTTTCTCCTTTCTCATTTTGTTGCCATGCTATTAAAAACATTTAATTTACAAATGGCAGCAGTATGAAGCAGCTACTGAAACACAGAAAACTTCCCCCTAGACTGTCCACATATGAATTAACAACAAAAAAAAAATGGTGGTGCAGAGGTTTCCAGAGGTCCAGAGGTCAAGATGACCTTTGTACAGCTATGTTTTTTTATTTAAAATTAGATTATTTAGATTAGATGTGTGCAGCACTGATCATTTGTTAGGTCTATCCAACTATTTAAAGTAACCAAAATATAAGTGACTGGAGTGAAGAGTTTATGAGCTTCTTTAGCAGTAAAATGATCAGAATTAGAGAGGAACTCAACCAGGCCCACCCAGCAGAGGCTGTGGGCACTCCCTTAGGCTGACCCGACTCTAGACTGTTTGTTCCTGTAGACCTCCCTGACCTCAGTCGTCCACGTGTCTGTTAGACCCCATCCCAACTTGACTACTCAACAATGTTTTCTCTCTTATTGGTACGACAATACTGGACCAGATCAACTTATCCCTAATCTTAGCATATGTGCCACAGGTTTCTAAAGTTGCAGTAATTAAACCTTTACTTAAAAAAACCTTCTCTTGACCCAGATGTTTTAGCTTATTATCGACCAACTTTCAACCTTCCCGCCTTGTCCGGAACCACAGCATTAATTTCCATTGTTATGCTGATGATACGCAGCTGTATCTGTCTATGAAGCCAGATGAAACAAAACCATTAGACAAACTTCAGTTGTGTCTTAAGGACATCAAGGATTGGATGTCCACTGATGTTTTGCTTCTAAATTCTGATAAAACAGAGGTTGTTGTTTGTGGTCCCAAACACCTTGGGAAGGGATTAGATGGTGTTGTGATGGCCTCCAGTACAGCTGTGTGAAACCTTATTTTGAGCAGGATTAGTCATTTAAACAGCATATTAATCAGGTTTGTATATTAATCATTCTCTCTTTCTGATCTGCCTTTTCCTGCTCTACCCAGCTGGTCTTCAGCAGGAGGGTCCCCCCTTATGATCCAGGTCCTGATCCAGGTTTCTTCCCTCTTAAAGGGGAGTTTTCCTTGTCAGTGTCACAATTTTTCTCCCACTAGGGGAGTTTTTACCTGCCGTTGTTTATGTAATAATTGCTCAGGGTCTCTGAAAAGATCCTAGAGACATCTTTTGTTGTAATGGACGCTACATAAATAAAATTGAATTGAATTGAATTGAATTGAATTGAATTGAATTGAATTGAATTGAATTGAATTGAATTGAATTGAATTGAATTGAATTGAATTGAATTGAAATAAAACACATCTCATCATAACCTTAAACAAATCTTGGGCTAATTTTAAATCCTATTAAGTAGATTAAACTACTTGAGATATGGCACAATCGGAGACCCCTGTGACCCTGCAAAGGATAAAAAAGGTATGGATGGAAAATGCACAATCCATAATCGGATTAGTTAATTGATTGTTTCAATAACTGATAGATTAATCGACTGAAAATGTTGTGGCCCTATTCAGCACAATCTGGACGTGCCTAACTAGCCCAAACAGCCACTTGCTTTCTGACTGCATATGTGCACTTCCATGGTAAAAGGAGAGTTGTTATCAGATAATCAATATGAAACATCTGTAGCTGGAATTGCACCTTTGACACAGAATTACCCTACTGCTATCCAAAAAAAATCTTCTTTTGTGTTACAGGCTTTAGGTGAACTAAAATGTGGTAATGTCATTTGTAAAGAAGAGCGCAAATGTATCATAAAGCTGCCTAAAACCAAGCCCAGCAAGAGTCTTGGATTTCATTCTCCCTGCTTTTGGAAAAACAATTAGGGACTGCTGATTTGGTTGTGTATTTGTGCATGTTGTGTGTGAGCATGTCATGAAGGTTATACCTTCTTATATCGTTTTATTTTAACTCTTCTTCTTTTACCAACCTCGCCCAGCTGAAACCGCGAGGATAAGAGCTTTGTGGTCATCTGAGGTCCTGAGTGTAATATGCCACCTGTCCACACACCAGTACTTTTCATTTCACTGAGGACATTCTGTTCGCTGTAGGCCATCTAGAAAAAAGGTTACTGGTTAAAGAAAGTAGTATTGATCAGTGGTCCTTGTTTGAACAAGTGGAACCAAATGGCTTGTGTCATAGTCATACAGTGGCAAGAAAGAATATTTGAAACACTTGGATTTAACTGATTTCCTTCTTAAATTTCTCATAAAATGTTCTCTATCTTTACTGAACACTGGTGAAAAGGAAGCAAACCCTTGGAGTTAATAGCTGGCTGAACCTTCTTTTGGAGGAAGCATTTCCGGCAGCTCCGGTCTAACCCCCGCGACATTCAGGAACAATTTTTGACCATTCCTCTTTATAAAACTCCTTTAGCTCAGACACATGTGTAGGATGTCTGGAGTGAGTGTACTTCACCATACATCACCACTTGGATGATGTTTTGATGCTGGGAAGCTGTGCCTGTTCTTTTTTACAAATGCTAAGAGACATCTGGTAAACTTGCTCTATAAATACCATGAGCTATTCAAGAAGTAATCTGAACTTGATTAAGTCTGTCTAATGTCAGCTGTAGCCTGCTGTGTTACACATGGTCCCCGATGGGAAAGAAATTGGTGGAATGTTACAGCACACCAGTTATTCCCAAATTCTGCTTACAAAAAGAGTGACCGTCAGATTTCATTTTTATCACAGTGCATTTGTAGACAACCTGTCTAAATGTGGACTGATAGATGCCTAAACACTTGGTACCTTATAACCCTTTTCCAGCTTTATGCTGCTGTCTTTGTCTGTTATTGTAACTTAGATGAAGATTGTGTCACAGTTTACGGTGAACTAACGAAGAAAGCCAAATGATTCCAAGGGGTTCAGTTTTACAGGTTACATTTTTCTTCCCATTCTATCTGTATGCATATTTATGCAGCGTTTTAATTGCTTTGTGTGCTTGTGTGTGTCCAGGGAAACCAGCAGGGTTTATCGTTGATTTTAAGACTGGTTGCTGACATAACTGTGGTGTGATGAAAGGCCGACACTTTCCTTCATCTTCATCTTTCTTTGCACTCACGCATCTCTCCACCTCCCTTCTCCATCTGCCATAAATCGATTATGATTTCAAAGGGAGAAACACTGGCATAAAAGAAGTAACAATATGCTTTTTTTCTCGCTTTTGTTTCAATGAGTTATTTAACTTCTTTGTGCACGAAAAAGGTTAAAGCACTTTTACATTCCATCTGGGTTTTGAGCTTAAATAGGGAGTGTTTTTGATATTCAGTGCCAAACCAAAGACAAATGTAGTTGTTGCGAGTATTGACCTTCTCTCGTCCAACTGGCATTAATTGCAACGTATTTTAATGGTGTACATGTTAATTTTCAATGAGGCTAATGTGTTCAGTACTCACTTTTCGTCAAGAAAAAAAGTGTTGCAGACTTTGGCGTCTAGTGTGCTGAAACTGAGGACCTTAAAAGAGCTCACCCTCAGTCCTGCTGTGTCCTTTTAAAGGCATTAAGACTAAATATTTCAGAACATTATTATTGGTATTGTTTTTCAGCACATATTTAGGTTCCATCTGTTAATGTTCTCTTCGTTTACAGATGCGTCTCTAAGGAGGCAACGGTAGTTACTGGACGTTAACTCCAGTGTCCTGGGGATTGTAGCACTCTGAGAGTAAACAAACTAATGTTGGCAGTGAGGCAGGACTTAAGGTTGAAGACCCTATCTAGTCTTGTTCATGAGTGAGGGAAGAACGGGGTGGGAGATCAACAGGAGGATTGGTGCATCTGCAGTAATGTGGACCATGTACTGTATGCTGTGGTGAAGCGACAGCTGATCTAAAAGGCAAAGCTCTCTGTTTATTAGTCAGATAATGTTCTGACACTCACCTATGGTCATGTTCTATGTGTGATGCCCAAACAGCAACATAACGAAACAAAAAAAACACAGGTAAGGGAAAAGCCAAGACAAAACATATTCACAGGTACTGGTGAGAGATGGATGAACAGTCTGGAAAGAACAGGGAACAATGGAAGTCAAACCAGAACTTACTCAAAGAAACAGACTTTTACACAGCAGAAATAGAAACCATGACAGGTATCTTAAGTAATTGTGTGTAGCTTTAGACCTTTGCTACTAAAACATATCCCCATTTCTGAAAGCACGTTTGGCAATGGAAGGCTCTACAGGATTTTGAATTTGCAGTTTGGACACCTGCACCTCAGTAAAATGTAAGCTTTCATGGTGGTTCAAACCTGCTCTGAGATCAGAGACATGCTGCTGAGCCACTGTTTACTCATGGGTTCCTGTCATCGATGCCTTCACTGTACAGACTATTTGTAATTCAGTATGACACTTCTATTTAAATGCTCTGAATGAGCAGCCCTATGACGCAACTAAAATAGAAAACTCTGAGCTTCAGAGCACGTACGGTTTATTGCGGACCAGAAGAGGTTGGATTGAATAACATATTCTGCAGATGTGGACCGTGTGTTGGGACTGTCCTCAGGCTGTGCGGATTCAGTTACAAGTGGGTTTTTAGAGGTTACAGTAATGAAAAATGAAGTTTTCACTTAGTTTTTCAACAAAAACTACTTTGAGTTTAGAAAAAACCCATTACTCTATGATGTACATATTTTTCATGAAAAGTTTCACTATGTGGTGAGGTTGACAAGCCATCAGACATTTAACAAACCTTTTTGTAATCCTTTAACGGTAATCCTCCTAACAGAGGGGTGGTTTGATCATTTGCTCAGTATCACTTGATTTTCTCCAGCAGTCCTTCCATCCCAGCAGAACTGAATGCACCCCTGCATGGCCTAATCATGCTGCAGAGCATGATTTTTCTTGCCGACTAATCTCCCCTCTCTCCTCTCTTAGCAGCTCACATCTTGTGGTCATTCTTTTCCCACTGCCTTTTTAACCGTGAAGCCACCCCTTTATTTTTTTCATGCAAATGCCAAATTCTCATTTTGATTGAATCCTTCCCGTCCCTGCCTGATTGCTTTCTTTCACAACAGCCCCTTATTGCCATCCTTTTATCCAGATTTTTCTTCCCCATCCTCACTCCCTTCTCCGTTGGCACAGTTTCACCACACAACATACATCCTCCAGGAGATGTTAGATGTGAATGAACTTTAAATGCACATGAGTTCATTTCTTTTCCAGGAATCCTCTTCATGTTCAGTTACCACACCATAATCCATTATAAGTCCCCAAAGAAAATGATTTAGGAGCCCATTCTGATTCAGTTGTCTTTGCTTTCCATTTGTCCTTTGTTTCCTCACCCCTTGCCCTTTCTTACCTCCTTTCCTCCTTCTTAATTCATTGATCTTTTGCTGGCAGTCCTACCCATGTCTCATCTACCTGTGAGTAATTTTGGTTGTTTTATTTTCCTCCGAATCCTGCATGCTCTCTTTTTTTTTTCCTTTTTATTGTCTTTACCTCATTTTGCATCCTCATTCGTAGAGAGCAGGCACCGGGTACAATCATTTTTGTTAAATACGTGGCTGCCTCCAGAACCACGCACACGTTCACGGTCTTCTCATAAATATTCACAAGCATGACCAGTGTCTTGGTTCGCCATGACTATTCCCTTAGCAATTATGCTGTGGATGTTGTAATTTGTAGACGTGGTGGAAGAGTACAATAATCGTGGTTAAGGTCCAGAGACACGTCGGTGCCAGGTGTTGGAGCCTGAGCTCCAAGTTCCTGAAACATCACCAAAGAAGAGAGCTGTCAAATCTGGAAGCTGACCTTTACAGCTTTGTTTTCTCTGCTCCAGCAGAAAGAAAGAAACCAGTAATGAGTGAACAGGCTTCACAAACTGGCAGTAGCTATAATGAAAATGCAGGTACCATCATCAGGGATGTCGTGGTGCTCAGATAAGGCCCATTAATGTAATCCATTGACTCCCATGTTAACGTGTCCAACTTTAGAGCAGAAATAAACATAGTTACAGTCTGGTTCAAAAACCGTTTTGGATGAATTGTTTTGTTCCAGGACAGGAGAACTTATATCAAACAATACATTTCATTCTAGGTATATTAGGTTTGCATGTTCTCCCCATGCTTGCGTGGGTTCCCTCCGGGTACTCCGGCTTCCTCCCACAGTCCAAAAACATGCAGGCAAGTTAATTGATACTTCTAAATTGCCCGTAGATTTGAACGTGAGCATGATTGGTTGACCCTGCAATGGACTGGTGACCTGCCTTTCCCCTGCTATGCGTCGCGATAGGCTCCGACAGACCCCCGTGACCCTGAGAAGGAGTAAGGGGGTATAGATAATGGATAGATGGATGGAGGCAGCACAGTGGCATGGGTTCCCTCCGGGTACTCCGGCATCCTCCCACAGTCCAAAAACATGCAGCGTAGGTTATTTGATCATTCTAAATTGCCCGTAGGTGTGAATGTGAGTTCACATGTTTGTCTGTCTTTCTATGTGGCCCTTTCTGGCGACCTGTCCAGGGTGTACCGCTGCCTTTCGTCTACTATGCGTCGGGATAGGCTCCGACAGACCCCCGTGACCTGGAAACGGATTAAGCGGGTATAGATAATGGATGGATGGATAGATGGATGGACATTTCATTCTAATATGATTGACTGACTGGTGGCTTAGCCAATATGATTGATTGACAGGTGGCTTAGCCAATCACCAGCTGTTATCACTTCCTCATCTAGAATCATCCTGCATCTGTGCTTAGCAACACGTTATATGGTTTATCCGGCTGTAAATATCTGCCAGCATCTCTGCAGACATTTCAGCAGGGTTCGGCTGATAGGAGCTGCCAGCAAAGCTAACTTTGATTGACATGCGTGTTTTCGTTGGCTTGCTGAGCAACATGGTTGCGTCCCGTACAAAAACAAAACAGGCTTCAAAACTGGTCTTCAAAAGTGGGTCACGTGACCAAATGTTTCGTCTATTGCTGTATAAAGTCTGTGGTTAAACCTAAGGCTCTTGTTTCATGCCTTGAGTTGACATTTATTGTGATTTGGTGCAATATAATTAAATTAAAAACATCGATACATGGTTGCAATTCAAAAAGAACTGCAATCTCAAATCTGGGTTCAGAAATCACAGCTTGTTAGTAAGCAGTGTCAATATGTTTGATTGCGTGTAAATTTAGTGCTTTTGATCAATATTTTGTAGCAATGTTTCTTTTGGTTTGCATTTTGTGTCTGAGGCACAGTTGTTGGAGTAACAGTAATGGGTGTATTCTGCATATCAAATACATGCAGAAAGTCACTTAACTTTTACAATTTGCTTCAAATATGTTATTTTTTTTATTGACTATAGTTTGATGATATCTAAGATGGTGAAAGGCCATAATCTATGAATATTCATGTAAAGATTGCTAGTTTAAAACTCTTGTTCAATTATTTTCACTGTTTTTGCACATTTCTTCTTCCCTCCCAGCTGAAATTCTTTTTCTATACCTTGATTACACCTGCAAATATTTGGGCGTAGTTGAAAATACACAATTAGGGTTAGATTTAAAGATGTATTATGATTCCAATAATTTTTGTCCTGGTTTTTAGGGTGTGTAGAGTGACATTTCAACATTTTTTATAAAAATGTTCCTTGTAGCCTGAAACGATGTTATTCAGCAAGCAGTTTAAACTGTAGCAGGATTCTGTTGGATCACAACGTGCATAACACAAAACTATAAAACCAGTTTTGAAAAAGTCCGGAAGAAGGGTGGCTGATTTCACCCCTTAAAACACATCAATAAGTAAAGAGATAAGAAGGTGTGATCAAAGAGTGTTTTTGATAGCAGATAACTTGTGAAATTAGTGGATAATATGTCTCCTTTAATGTACATTGGTAGATCTGCTTGTTATGTGGCTCCACATGCTTGTGGGAAAAAAACATACACTAAATGTTTTTCGGTGAGAGGGTTCTGCTATAAACCTCTGGCTTAATTTGTAAGGAATAGCCCATGGAAAATTGATAAAGCCTTTGTTGTCGGTTCAAAGGAGCCTGCTGGCATCCTGCATGGCTTCCTTTGAATGAAGGACAGCTGATCTCCGGGGTTCTTGCTGTTACACTCACCCGGCCATTCTCGTTGTTTTTCTGAGGTCGGAAGCGAAAAGAAACAGCATTTTAATGGGTTTCTGCCACTATAAGAGGTTGATGATCAGCTACGCATTACTATCTTATTCCATCATCAGTTTGTAAATTTGTGCAGGATTACAACCAGATCTGCTACTAAAAAGATAATCTCCAATTACCACCTGTTCCTCGGTATAAATGACTCTAATCCTTTGGTTAAAGCAGCCTGTCTCCATTCCCTCTGCCCTACAACAGGTTTGACAAGTCTTATACATATTTTATTTAATTTTTAAAGATTATGATTTACACGCACACACACACATACACCCATATATATATATATATATATATATATATATATATACATATATACATATATAAAGTATGAAATGTGGCCGTAATCAAAGGTCACTGCAAAGAAACTAGAACTACAAATAGAGTCACTGCTGGTGTCTTATATTGTAATTTGCTATGATAAAAGAATCTTCTCAGGAACTGGACAGTTATTGAGCTTCTGCACAGCTTGACCATATGGATATGGATGTATTGATTGTTTCGCTTTTCTTACGGAGGAGTTGACCTTTTGAAAGAAGATATTGAATTGACTCAAGCAGATATTAAACAGCTTCAATAAGCAAACTGAACCACAGCATTGCTATTGTTTCCTACTGTGACCACTAAGTGCAAAATGCAATCTTAAACCATCTGTACCATCTGTAACTTAAAACCATCCCACTTTCCATTTTATATACTAAATATAAACTCCATTACTAGACATATATTTTTTGAAAATTGTAGAAACATATGTGTCAGCCTGCCAGTTTTGTCCATCCTATTAAATGTGACTTATTTCATCAAATTCTTCAGTTATTATACCCTGCTTCCAATTTCTGTTTCACTGAAACGGAACTGAAGGAGGAAACAGATTAATGGGACAAAAAAGTGTTTAATTGCACTTTAAAACTGACTTTAAAGCGCTTTTGATCTTTTCACTGAATCTCCTCTTGTCTTGTCTTGTCATGTGAATAAGCATCATTAGTGCGTTTTTTTCTTTTTGATATCTTTGATCATTAAAGATCAGCAATCTCAGCTAATTATAGACTATGTAGTATCATGCAGTCACCCGTTTTACAGTATTTGTTATAACCTACAATGGCTGGAAAGGTCTATAACCGTAAATAGTCAATGAATCAAATGAGAACTGACACCAAAAGGAATTCTGGTTTAAAAAGAAAGGAAAAAAAAAAAAAAATATATATATATATATATATATATATATATATATATATATTTTTTTTTTTAAATTTATTTATTTTTTTTTTTTCATATACATCAGTATAAACACTGTATATTCATTTTGTTCGGCACAAAAATGAAAGGAGGACCACTGGGGGTTGAGGTTGCTGATCATTTTTAACCAGGTTTCGGAGCTTAATTAGCGTGCCTGTGGTTTGGCTTTTTTCATAGTCATCATTTGCATCACCTCTGCTTTTCAAAGCTTAGAAAACATGTTATTTCCACAAACCTTAGTCTAACAATCAGCGCGAGAGAAGTCCCCTGAGAAGCATTTTTGGAGGTTAGTCAAAACATCGACCTATTTTTCTGTTTATCTGCTTTTTTATAATTTTCTATTTGATATTTTTCATGTTTGTATAGGTATCGAAGCCCAAGAATATACTTTCTGAGAAATGTGTTCATTGGTTTGATGGGAAAACTAATTAAACACAGTCTGGAGTGGTACTCTGGCTTGTTCTGTCCATGCTCCCAAGATCTATGGGACCAGTTCAGTTTTCTGGAAACAAAATGATGCAGCCCGTCTGCATTCTTTTGCCGAAAGACACACAACTCTCTGCCACATCTTGGTGATGATTTGTGATGAATGTTTTCATCCTCAACCCTTAACAGATATTTCATTTTTTTAACTTTGTATTTTATTTTCCAAACCTAACCAACTGCCTTTGAATTAAAACATCAAAGAAATTTTTTTTTTTTTTTTTTTTTTTTTAAATCTGAAGATAAAGGTCTCCAGCTGGCAACATAAAGAGGTGCAAGGTACAGGTCTGCACTTGCCATCCATTATCTATACCAGTGTCTTAGCAGAGGATGTACTACCTGCATCAGCTCAGGAAGTTCAACCTGCCCCAGGAGCTGCTGATCCAGTTCTACACTGCAATAGTCCAGTCTGATCTCTGCACCTCCATCATCGTTTGGATCAGCCACCAAACACGGCAGGAACAGAATGACACAGAAAATCAGGACTACAGAGAAAATCACTGCCCTCCATGTAGGACTTATACACATCCAGAGTCAGAAAAAAGGGCAGTAAACATCTCTGCAGGCCCATCACACCCTAGAAACAATCTTTTTGAACTTCTCCCCTCTGGCAGGTGTTGCAGATCACTGTACACCAACACATCCAGACGCAAAAACAGTTTCTTCCCACAGGCCGTCACGGTGATGAACACTTGATCAGTCACCCAGTGTCAGTAACCCCCTGACTCCAAAATCAATCATTCACGTTGCACTTTATATGTCTCTTAATATCATATCATGCTCAGTATGCTCAGTGTACTGCTTGAATATATAGGCCGGACATCGGAACATTTTACTAATTTATATTTATACCTTTCTATAACTTTGTTGTCCTTGTTTTTTCTAGTTGAAAGATTTATGTTATGTTTTATGTTTGTGTATATTGTGAGCTAAGAAACAAACCAGAGTCAAATTCCTTGTGTGTTCACATACTTGGCCAATAAAGCTGATTCTGATTCTGTCTTCCTGTTCAGGGCCACAACAACGTGTAAAGTCACGTCATTTTCAACTTCATTCCCTCTGATATTGAGACTATGTTAACAGACATTATCACCAATCCCAACATGTCACTGTACCACAACATAAATCAAATATTGACTTGACTGGTATGTATATATTTTAATGCCCTTAGTTAAAATAAAATCTATTAGTGGAAGGAAAGAAAGATACTGTAAATGGGGGGATTAGAGTTAAAGTCGAATTCTCATGGCTGTTTCCCACGTGGGTATTGAATAAGCTTTGGAAGCACAGCAGTCTGTTATTGAGCCGTCTCATCTTGGCAATTACTGAAAGAGTTTGTAAATAACAGTACATAAAAGTAGATGAATAAATAATTTGCTCAGTCCTCAGGAGTTATGTAAGAATGTGCTTAGTGTAATACACAAATCATGGCCAGTCTGTTGAATAATGGTTGTATTTCAGCTGGTCTTGGCCTCCACAAGACAACACCATGATGAATCTTCTATGAATGATGAGTAGGATGATTTCCATAGTGTCCTGCAAGGCGCTTTATCACCTGGACGTGCATATTTCATAACAGCATGATGGAAGTTTGTTTTTTTTTATCACTAGAGCATGCTTTATTTCTTAATATTTGCTTGTATATTTAAATAAAGGCTGCTGCTGGGCAACCACGTTAACATGGCACCATGAAATCAGAGCACACACTGCAGTCATCTGAAACAGCCCCATTTTCTGCCTCTAGCTTCTTGCTCAGTCCCAGAAATGGCTCATTAAAAACCTGCCTGCTCAAATTCAATAACCATTAACATGCACAGCTTGTCCCTGTTATCACAATTGAATGCATTGTTCTCCATTATTTGCACATTTGTGCAGATGCTTGTATGCATGCAATTGTGTGTGATCACAAAAAAGCCTGCCCTCTATTCAGAGCGAGAGCAAGAGTTTCCCCGAGGTGGCTGCTGGACGGCACTATGAGAGGTGAGATCAACACTGGTGCAGATCCACAGAGGGCCGGAGGTTGGTGGGCAGAGGAAACATGACAGAGGAAGAGAGGAATGATTCCAAATTGTTCATAGAATTTCATTGCGTTGTGATATAGTACACACGCAATAGATGATGAATGTGGGACGAATATGTGTTCTCAAATAGATGTTTTCACATAGGTCCTTACTGAGAGCTGCACAATATCTTTTTTCTTTTTGCCAAAATGAATATGTATATGTACTAGTTGACTGCACGTATATGACTTTATATTGGTGTATTTACATATGTTTGACCAGTCAATATATATTCACAGGCCTACATGCATCCCAAAACACACTCCACATGCAACACACACACGTCACACACCAAAATGAAACAACTGTCTCTCTGTGCTCTATAAATACCTGGCTGTCCTATGTTTAAATGTCTTTTTTTACTCCAACACAAGACATTACACACTTTTTCACACACACTACACATCACACAGTCACCTAACTGCACCCATCACTCACTTGCCTTTTCTTTCCTGCTCTTTTGTGTCCCATCGTTGGGGATCTTGGTCCTTTTTTTCTAAGGATCAATAAAATATAGTAGACTGTCAAGAGGGCTGGTGATGGTAACACACTCTCTCAAACACCCATGCACAAAAAAAAAAACCTCTGTTGCAAGATTAAAATGCATATTTATGTAGCTTTTAGGTTCTGCCAAACTTGGGTATTAACCATTAACATAAATGCTGACAAAAAAAAAAAAAAAGGATGTCATTGCCTTGGGTAAACCACTGGTTTTCAGTTTTTTTATTTATTTATTTACACTTTATTCTAGTCTTATAATTTGAAACAGGGTTCAAAAATATATATAATATTCTTTGATTGTTTAAGGTTGTAGAAGCCCTCTTCTTCTCCTTTTGTTCTCAAATAATATACAAATGTCTTGTCCAAGTAGAAGTAAAACCTGTAAAATCTACAGGTGGCAAAATCACCTCTTAAATATGCATGTTAATGAGGTTTTTTCTGGCTGCACATTCATTTTTCTTTTACATTTTCATGTGAATTGTTGACATGTCTAATAGCTTTAAACTAGACATCTTAGAATTGGGGACCTTGATAAACTTATCACAAAAAGTAAGGATATTTGTGTTTGGTGGATCATGTCTTTGTTGTAACAATGCTTCTTGGCAATAAATCCTATACGGTTGGAAAGCCTGTTTATTTCCCTTTTAAATGGAGCCACATTTGTAAAAACAGGCATTTGTAGGATGAGCAGCAGAGCTGAGTATGTGGGTTGCACCCTTTAAAAATTCTGCAGGAGGTTCATTAATTTATTGTCTAAACCTCAACAAATAAAAATACTGTTCAGCACTTGAAAGGAGCTAATCTGAATCATTGATAAGTGTGATGTGAGACCTCCGTTTTAAAAGCCACGAGCAAAGATATCGGCACACTTCTGCCACAGTTGTCATCTTTTGTCTGGACTGTGTAAACCCTCACGCGTCAAAGCTGGGTGCTATTTGATGGCAGTGCAAAAACTGAGGGGGAGTGGTGTTAAAAAAAAAGGATCTTCTGAGTTTTTCTTCGTGGACAACATTACAAGTGCACATAATCTTTGCATGATGAGCACAAGCACTTCCTCTCGCAGGGTGGGTAGAATTACATGTCGTTGATCAATCTGATCGATCTATTTTCCCCCCTGTGCAGCCGTGGTCGAGGACAGAGACTGGAATTCTTCTGTAGCTGGTGAACATCAGAGAATGAACAGATTGTGTTAGAGTAGCTCACATTAGCTGTTATATTTTGTTTTATTCATACTTCTGTCCCTGCTTCATGGAGACTTGGTTACTTTATTAGCAGTTGCATCAGTAAGCAAGCAGAGGAGTCTTAATGACCAGATCATTTTTATTCCAGAACTCTTCTTATCTTCTGTCGAAATTCTTCACATTGTTTCTACAATCTAGTTCAGTCGTTTTTTTAAAGGTGTGCGTAGGTGTATTATACTCATCTGTTTGTTATTTTCCCTTTTTATTTCTTCCCCAGTCAATATATATTCACAGGCCTACATGCATCCCAAAACACACTCCACATGCAACACACACACGTCACACACCAAAATGAAACAACTGTCTCTCTGTGCTCTATAAATACCTGGCTGTCCTATGTTTAAATGTCTTTTTTTACTCCAACACAAGACATTACACACTTTTTCACACACACTACACATCACACAGTCACCTAACTGCACCCATCACTCACTTGCCTTTTCTTTCCTGCTCTTTTGTGTCCCATCGTTGGGGATCTTGGTCCTTTTTTTCTAAGGATCAATAAAATATAGTAGACTGTCAAGAGGGCTGGTGATGGTAACACACTCTCTCAAACACCCATGCACAAAAAAAAAAACCTCTGTTGCAAGATTAAAATGCATATTTATGTAGCTTTTAGGTTCTGCCAAACTTGGGTATTAACCATTAACATAAATGCTGACAAAAAAAAAAAAAAAGGATGTCATTGCCTTGGGTAAACCACTGGTTTTCAGTTTTTTTATTTATTTATTTACACTTTATTCTAGTCTTATAATTTGAAACAGGGTTCAAAAATATATATAATATTCTTTGATTGTTTAAGGTTGTAGAAGCCCTCTTCTTCTCCTTTTGTTCTCAAATAATATACAAATGTCTTGTCCAAGTAGAAGTAAAACCTGTAAAATCTACAGGTGGCAAAATCACCTCTTAAATATGCATGTTAATGAGGTTTTTTCTGGCTGCACATTCATTTTTCTTTTACATTTTCATGTGAATTGTTGACATGTCTAATAGCTTTAAACTAGACATCTTAGAATTGGGGACCTTGATAAACTTATCACAAAAAGTAAGGATATTTGTGTTTGGTGGATCATGTCTTTGTTGTAACAATGCTTCTTGGCAATAAATCCTATACGGTTGGAAAGCCTGTTTATTTCCCTTTTAAATGGAGCCACATTTGTAAAAACAGGCATTTGTAGGATGAGCAGCAGAGCTGAGTATGTGGGTTGCACCCTTTAAAAATTCTGCAGGAGGTTCATTAATTTATTGTCTAAACCTCAACAAATAAAAATACTGTTCAGCACTTGAAAGGAGCTAATCTGAATCATTGATAAGTGTGATGTGAGACCTCCGTTTTAAAAGCCACGAGCAAAGATATCGGCACACTTCTGCCACAGTTGTCATCTTTTGTCTGGACTGTGTAAACCCTCACGCGTCAAAGCTGGGTGCTATTTGATGGCAGTGCAAAAACTGAGGGGGAGTGGTGTTAAAAAAAAAGGATCTTCTGAGTTTTTCTTCGTGGACAACATTACAAGTGCACATAATCTTTGCATGATGAGCACAAGCACTTCCTCTCGCAGGGTGGGTAGAATTACATGTCGTTGATCAATCTGATCGATCTATTTTCCCCCCTGTGCAGCCGTGGTCGAGGACAGAGACTGGAATTCTTCTGTAGCTGGTGAACATCAGAGAATGAACAGATTGTGTTAGAGTAGCTCACATTAGCTGTTATATTTTGTTTTATTCATACTTCTGTCCCTGCTTCATGGAGACTTGGTTACTTTATTAGCAGTTGCATCAGTAAGCAAGCAGAGGAGTCTTAATGACCAGATCATTTTTATTCCAGAACTCTTCTTATCTTCTGTCGAAATTCTTCACATTGTTTCTACAATCTAGTTCAGTCGTTTTTTTAAAGGTGTGCGTAGGTGTATTATACTCATCTGTTTGTTATTTTCCCTTTTTAGGAATTCTATCAAAAAAGGTTATAAATCTTGAACATTTTTATACCTAACAGTTTTCCAAAGTTCTCGTTTTTGAGAACAAATTGATTAAGTGGCAATAATACAGTTCACTTAAGTCGTCACAGCTTATTTTATGTACATCGAAGGAGATTCAGATCGATACAGCAACATCGATACAACATTGATTTAACAGACAGACTTACTTTTGTTTCTCTTAAGTTAAATTCTGCAAAAACACACGTGACTGTTTTCCACCAATATAATAAATAATCAATTATGAGTATGTGAAAAAGTATTGTAACTATTCTGGACTATTCTGGACTTGCAAGATATATTTTCATAATAATCGCATGCAATTATCGTGTTGTATATGAAATTAATTTATATAAACTTGTTATTTGTATTTTGTAATGAAATTCTTATATATATCAGTGCCTTTCACATATTTGCCTGAACCTTTTATGACAGCTTGTCTATATCTGCCTACTTCTGTGATTTCAGTGAGCGCAGAGCAAGAGCAGACAGATGCTTTGTGAAAAAAAAACATTTTTAGGTCTAATATTAAAGGTAGAAAAGGTAGAAAAGGTGTCTGCATCCTGAACATCAAGGTTGGGAAGGAAGGAGTCTGACACGTGAAGGCTCTGTCCACCATTCGGGATAACATGGACCTATGAGGTTTTTCAGGTTTGACAGATTGTGGTCATTAGAGGCTTCATGTTGGAGGGGAAGAATTTGAAATTCTATCTTATTAATCCTATAAACTCTGCCCATCTAGCCAAAGACAGATCTACAGACAACTGCAGATGTGTGTTGTTTTGTTTTTTTCTGTGGTTGGGAAGTTGCATGTTATGTTTAGTCGAGGGGGAGGCCACATCATGTTCCGCTTGAACACATAGAAAAATAAGCATTGACTTTAGAGCAATGTGCCTATTTGCATACTTCTCCAACCATAATCAAAGTACTTTTTCTTCATTAACCTTTAACTGAACTCTTGGGTCTGGATGTGAATCCTAGTCCATGTTGTGAACATCCTCACGCTTCCTCGACTGAGAAAATTGCCTTCATAAAAATTACTTATTTTTAAATTAATTCCCCTCCGCCCTTTTCACAGAAGAGGTGGTGTCATGAGCGCAGCCTGAGGCCGGACGTTTTACCCAGGTAGCCAAGCGCACTTCTTCTGGTTTGGTTGATTTAGTCTTGTTTATTTGTGTTTATTGCTTTTTGAGACCCCCTTTCTTTGTTTTGTTATCATTTGTCTAATGTTCATTTTTTGTTTTCCATCAAACTTTGACTTTGTAGTAGTTTTTACACCCGGTTTAGCTGGTCCGACTTGGGCTGGTTTCAGACTGCAAGACTTTCAGCGTCTTGAGATTGTCGGGCTGTTCAGATTACACGGCTCTCTGTTTTGTAATCAGGAGTGTTGGCGTCATTTTGCTGTCCACATTATGTGATTGATTACTGTTGCTGTCACCTGCTGCACAATGTGACGACTGGTCTGTAATGAATCTTTAATCAGTAAAACACACGATTTGTGCTACAATTTGTTCAAATCAGAAAATTATAAATACAAATGACAGAGAGTTTTGATTGTGTGTAAAGAAAAACAAAAAAGAAAAATCTTTTTTAAATTAAAAAGTAGCCACGTGTAGTATTGTGGCCTGGTATGTTGTGTGCATCTTCCCCTTTGTGAATTTCCCCTTCGGGATTCTCTTCCTCGAGATCACCTCATCTTGCTGCCTCGTGGCAGAAGCTCAAACAGGGATTACCCCGACGGCTTCGCATATTAGTTACATATCTGTTGG
This sequence comes from Xenentodon cancila, assembly GCA_014839995.1. NCBI lineage: Eukaryota > Metazoa > Chordata > Actinopteri > Beloniformes > Belonidae > Xenentodon > Xenentodon cancila. The sequence goes on from CM026200.1 coordinate 28,344,029, forward strand.
CCATAGGCAGTGGATCAATGACACATGTGCATACATCTTTGACAAACCTTAACGACTTGTGACTAGACGATTGATGATATTAATGATATTGTGGGTGATACTGTTTAGTGGCTTCACTTTAATACTGCCAAGGGGTTAACATGCTGTAGTTTCTAAATCAAAGATGATAATGTGACTGTGATGGGTTAAAAGGAGCAGAGCTCGAAATGTCGCATGAGGTGTTCACATCACATGGTGAGAAAAGGTATCATCTAGCAGGTCAAAAGCTCAATCTACCTGTATATACAGAGCTATGTCCGTCTCCTCTCCTCCCATTTCCTTCTCCACATCTCCACTGCTACAACTAATTCCCACCTGTTAGCTGACAGTTGTTCCTGCGCTGTGACGCGTGTTCTCATGACTTAGCAGGGAGAACATCTCATGGATTAATCATACGGTTGGTGGTTTAATGCTCGGCTTGTCTTGCTCGCATGTTAAAGTTTCCCTTGGTAAACCACTGAGCCCCTAAATTGTTCCTAACATGCAGGCCGATGTGGCAGATTTGTGTAGGAGAGCGTGGGTGAATGAGAGGTCCCATCAAGTGCTTTTGTGCCTCTCCGTTTCAAAAGGGTTGTATAAATGCCATCTATGCAGTCAGATGCTACTTTCTCTTGTCTTTTTCTCATAAAGACATAAATGTACACAAGGCCAAACAATCAAAGGCTGTAATTTTCATCTTGCTTTCACAAAGCCTCAGCATTGTGAGCACTGTCCACAGCATTCATAGATAATTCGTGATCTGCTTTTAAAGGACAGACTTTCTGTCTCTGTTGGAATGAATAAAGGCCATTTTTCTTTTTTTATTTAGGCTGCAGATTAATAAAGGTGCAGCTATCAGTACATTTACCAAGTTTGATTTTGACTTAAAGCTGCTCATCTTGCCAGGCAACATCTTCAGCTGTGAAGCTGTTATTTTGAGGATAATATTCCCAACATAATATTCTGCATAATGTCTGAAGTTAGTGGCAGTTGCCTTTTGTTAGGGCGTTCTAAGTGTGTTACCTTGACGGGAGCGCTCAGATGAAATTGTCTTGTTACACCTGGCAGTCTTGAGTTATTTGAATTCAGAGGTCAATTTTACTACACAGTTTTATAAAAAAAAAAAAAAAAGAAGAAGCTTTTACTGCTCCATTTACGAGTCTAAGCTGCCATGAAAGCACTTCAGAGATGATTCCAGTTCATTTGAACCTGGCGTATCTTCCGTTAATGTGCGCAACGCGTCCATGGCTCAGTCTATCTTTGCAACTGCTGTACGGACTCAGAGACATCAGTTAACACATAAAACAGCCTACCGCAACTATAACTAAGCTTCCTGCAGCATTAAAGGGAGTCATTTTTAAATCAATTATTTTAAAAGTCCCCCCCCCCCCCCCCCCCCCCCCCCCCCCCCCCCCCCACGAAGGTAAACACAGCAATTATCTGCTAAGAAAAGACCATTTTGCTAAGTGCATTAGGGATACTTGGCATTTGGTAAACAACTTCCTTCTTTCAGAGCTATTCTCCTCGTCGGAGAATAAAAATGCTTTGAAATTATGTGGTACTTCTAACCTTTAAACTTCCATTTATCGATGTGGCTAAAAAGATCAGATGGAATTAGTTTGTGAAGTTCATAAAGGCAGCAGAATGACACAAAGAGAAAAAGAAAAAAATGGAAAAAGCAGCTCAGGATGCTCAGTTGGAGAGGGTTAACTGAGGACGCCGGAGCCGGTTGAAAAGAATATGAGAGAGAAATAAGAATAGCTAGTACTCTGCGGAAAGTACATTCTTTGAAAAACAGAAAGTTCCTACAGACAAGTGTGTCTACTGCTGTGAAATATTGACAAACATCTACATAAGTATAAGTATACCCTTCTTTTGTTGCCCTATAACCTATGTTTCTTTTTTTTTCAATACAACATGAATACCTCTATTAAGGGGCAAAGTATGGTTAATTATGAGCAGGTGCTCGGTGCGGCTCTGAAACGCCGCTGGGAGGTGGCTGCTTGTGTTTACTTGGTGCTGATTGCGGGACACGACTTTGTACAGCCGTCTCGATATCCTCTTCGAGTACGAGTCGTCTCTTTACATTCATCATCATCCATGCAGTGTATGCAAACCGCAAACAAACAACAGCAGCCATCTCATGTCCTTTAATGTTGATGTCATCATTGCAGTTTTTTTGCTCTAGGTAAACGGAAAACAGCTGCCACTACGTGGCGTGGTGTGGTAGATCAGTCGGTCAGTGGATCTCAGAGGCTCCGTCACTGTAAATGAAGACGTGACGGCTGAAAGCACTGAGGAGGAGGTGTGCCCCGTCACAGTTCCAGACTCTTAGGTTTTACCCTGCCTCCACTAATAGAAAAGGACCTTTTTTTTTTCTTTTTTTTTTTTAATTAATGGCCTTCTTGCCTGGCTGGTTTTGATGGTCTGCCCTTTCTTGGCAGGTTGATTGTGGCACATTTTAATTCCCATGTTATAATAATGGACTTGTTGGCTTTTCTGATAATTATAGGATTTGATTTTTCTTCTTTTTCATTTTATTTTATTTCTCCTAACTCTAATCTCTGCCTTTCCAGAACAGTTTGGAGAGCGCCTTGGCTTTCCCTGGAGTTTGCTTGCTGAAGCCACTTAACAACAAGCAAACTGCGCAGGTGTCGCCACATGATGTGGTTTTTAGTCATTTTAGACTTTCTGTGTAAGTCCTGCTGAGCGACAGGCATCTATTGAACTTGACAATGACGCGTTGTTTGTTTTGAGCAGACTGTGCACTGATTAATCATCATTGGTTTGACGGTGCTGAGTTAGATTAACATAAAGTACATTTCATGAGTTGTTTGAAAAATGGTAGAACTGGCTGGGGTGCACATTGCAGTGTGGTCTCCAAATATCCTGGTCAAGGATCTTTTAGGGTTAGAAAAGTCATCGTGGTTTGCATAGACCCTCTACCAGGTCTTACAAATCTCATTTTTCTTGTTTGATGAATCCTATCTCATCTGTAAAATAGACTCTTCAGAGGAAAGTTTTGAAAGTCACACCTCCAACTAAAATACAGTAATGTGAAAGACATACAGAGTATCACAACAAAGACGTTTAATTGATCAGGATGAATACAGTGAGACTCTTGTATCATCGTGGCATTGCTGTTGAAATAACAAAATCCAAATCTGGAATGAAAAATCGAACACTGTTGTATTGTTTTATACAAAAACTGCTCTGTATATGACGGTTAGTGTGCAGCTTTCAGTGCATTTTTTTATTATGTATTTACGGGACACTTTATATCATGAAATGTGTCTGTAGAACTTGAATGTGTTTTTTCTCAGTCTTTCCCTGAGCAGACCAAAGTCATCCCCAGATACTGATATTAAAGGTCAGAGTTTTTCTTTTTTTTTCCTGCTCTGCCATAATGTGACCTTTCTTTGAACGTCCACCAACACAACTAAAGGCTTTAAGCTCCCCTATCTTAACTCACCTCACTTCAATCGATGCACCATGAAAAACTTTTATCCAAAAGGAGACCTGAGTGACAGTAATCTGCTGTCGCTGCAGGAACTTAAACCTCCGAGTGCAATGTGCTTTCTAGGTCCGGGTTTAAGGATTCTTTTAAATACATATGCAGCATATGTTTGAACTTGTGTGCTTTCCTGAGGCGCCTCCTCACACTTCATTTACTAATTCATTTCTGATTTAAAGCAAATGCAGCCTTGCCCAGCTTACGGGAGTTTAATCTCAGTGCATGTCGTTACTGTTAATCGTTTTACTCTTGTCCACTCCACCGAGTTGACATATTTTCATGGCAAGGTGACATGAAATCATGGTTTGTTGACTGAAATAAATGTAGACCAATACATTTAAAGGGGCAATAAACAGCACCTTTAGTTGAAGTAACGCAACTGTCGAGCTGATGTTGAGAGTTGTCAAGTAGTGCATGGTGGTAAGGATATTTTCCTTCTTTTTTTAGTTGACATGAGGAATGTTAACTGAACCAGGTCTGTTTTCTTTGCTCCACCGCAGTCCAAGAACTCTAGAAATGTCGGCGTACCTACGCATGTGTGCTAACGTAAGACAGTGTTAAATGTAGGAGGGTATGTTAGTCTCCAGTGATCAGTTGGGGGTTGGTTGAGGAAGATGAATGTTCTTCCCTGTTGGAAGTCAGTGTGTAAAACAGTTCAAGCGACTATTTAAAGCATTGAACTCCGCTGCTCTATTAGTCTAGAAGCTACACGCTGTAGGTTTGTTGCAAATATTTTGTCAGATCACAACTATGGTCATGATGGCTGTGGGAACGTAGTGACAGCTTGTAGACAAACACTTGTCCCCACAATGAGACTTTTTCTAAGCCTCCCTCTCTATTAGAGGTAGGACACGTTCCTCCACTAGGAGCTCGGAGTCACTTCTCCTGCACATAGAAAGAAAACAGTTCGAGGTGGTTTGGACATCAGATCTTGTCAGAGCAAGTCCATTATACAGCATAAAAACTAGTCCGTGTGGATATCTAAATACAAAGATGAGACAAATCTGAACCCCTGAACATGTTTTTTTCTCTGCTTTTCTGTTCTTTGTTCCTCCTCATTCACTTGTGTTCCTCCTCAGGGAAAATGACTCACCAGGGGAAATTAGGATCTGACAAAAATATAAAAGGTGATCATTCCAGAGACTTTAAATATCACTGGCTTCAGAATTTTAAAAGAATGGGTCATTTGAAGTGTATTTGGGTGAATTTCTACAGTAAATGGCTTGTAAGCAGAGTGAAAATTATAGTGATTTTAGGGTACATTTTTAGTAGAGCGAAGTCTCTATGTGCGTTCTTTGCTGTAATTGCTCCAAGCAATAGAAAAGCCAGGAGGACAGGTAAGCATTTTAACATTAAAATGACTCTTGATGCCAAAAATAAAGCTGTGTTTCGACTGCCAGAGCAGAAGCAAAGCACCGCCTGATCTGTCTGCTTTGAAGGCACTCAAAATCTTTTCAGTATCTGTCAAAACTTCAGGCACAAGTTAGAAAGAAATTCTTACATCCTTTTCTCACCGTTCCCCAATCTGCAGTCGATCTCTTCACTTTTCTCTCTGCCGGCTCTCAGCACTTGTAGGCTTTTCTGATCAGCGCAGATGTGTTCTCCAGGTTAGATCCTTGGTGAGGTTCACTCCCAGGTATCTGTAGCTGGAACAACCTCCATAGCTGCTTCTCTGATGTTCAGTGGTCGTGTTTACATTGATGCAGAGTCTGTTATCTCTGCACCAGGCCTCCAGGTGCTCCACCTCCTGTCTGTATGGGGACTCATTGTTGTCGGTGATGCATCCCACCGCTGCTGTGTCTCCTGCGAACTCCGCAATCTGACAGCTGAGCAGTTGAACAGCAGCAGCAGAAGCCAGCTGCCCAAAACTTTGCACTTTCATGACTTAAACTATGTATACACACAGACAAAAACGTGCACATGCATTCGATTACCCAAATGCATGGATGCATGTACAAATGTGATTTCTACTCACATTTGTGACAATGAATAGTTGGGAACATTACTCTATTTAAAGATTTGCATATAAAATAAAAAACCCTGCTGACTTTGATAATGAAAATAAGAACAAAGCAGAAGCACAGTTTTACAGATTGTGAAATTGAGGCCATCAACTGAAATCTGTTTAAGACACATTTCTAGAAATCACCTCCAAAGCAAAAACTGTCGATTGTTTCATAGGCAGATACTGGAAGCTGTAAATAGTGCATTAAGCAGTTATCATCCATCATCCATCTATGTATAGAGATCCATCTTTTGCTTGTCACGTCTAGCTCTAAAAATTCAAGATAGTTATGGCTCCAAGACAAGCGTTCGTCATCAACATGTGTGTCTACAAACCAGCTGTTGCTCTTTGTTCATCATGTTTAATTCAGTATGAATATGCAGGCAATTCAAAGCCCTTAAAGTTTTATGAGGTGTTTGAAGAGCAGCGGTCTGGCTGGAAATGGGACCTGATAGGTAACAGAACTACCACACCGAGACACGCACATACAAGCGATCGCATGACCCACCGTTGCATTCACAATTCTTGGGAATCAATTCCAGATTCTTCCTTAGAGCTGCAGCACCTATCAGTTCAATTTCTCCTGGGGTTGCTTTCAAACACGCTGAAGCTGAATCTTTCAATTTATCTGTTTAATTCTTTCCCTTTGTTTTATTGCCTCCCCTGCGCTCTTCTCTGTGGTGCACTGCTAATTGTGTATTTCATCAGAAAACTGCAGCAGGAAAACACCATGCCATGCTCAATGAGTCTGCCACAGCTCAGCGTCTCCAGCTCACAGATCTGCACTGGTTATTGCCACAACTGCTGGATGTTACTCAGCGTAATCGGCTGATAAGGTTGAAGCATCCTGCATATGTCTTTGATAGGTCTTACAGTAAGCACAACTCAGTAAATATGCATTAATATTTCTGAAAGAAATAACTCTCCGAAGAATGGCTGCGGCAAGTTTGATTCATGCTTTTGTTAACTTATTTTCTCCTACTTTTGTTTATGAATTTTACCGATTTCTGCTTTTCTGTTGCCAGTCACATGTTGTGATGCTTCTCACATGTCTACCTGTTGATGCTGGACAAAACCCGACATGGCTTTGGTATTCTTTTTCTAAAACTTTCAGGGTTTTTCTTCAGTAGGTGAAGGATAGACAGCCTGGTGGGATCATAAATTGCCACTGCAGGGTGTCGCACAGTTCAGTGCATCTAACAAAGTTTTATCCAGAAAATGTCCGAAAAATATCCGAGAAAATGCACTTTATTACATCTAATTTATTTTTTTAAAAGTCTGCTCTCAGATTTTTTAATAATATTAAGATCTTGTATGCGGGCAGCACGGTGGCTTAGTGGTTAGCACTGTTGCCTCACAGCAAGAAGGTTCCCGGTTCAATTCCCGGCCCGGTGGGTCTTTCTGTGTGGAGTTTGCATGTTCTCCCCGTGCTTGCGTGGGTTTCCTCCGGGTACTCCGGCTTCCTCCCACAGTCCAAAAACATGCAGAGTAGGTTAATTGATCAGTCTAAATTCTCCTTAGGTGTGCATGTGAGTGTGCTTGGTTGTTTGTATGTGGCCCTGGATAGACTGGCGACCTGTCCAGGGTGTACCCCTGCCTTTCGCCTGATATGCGTCGGGATAGGCTCCGACAGACCCCCGTGACCCGGAAACGGATAAAGCGGGTATAGATAATGGATGGATGGAAGATCTTGTATGCAAGGGGTAAAAACAGAGATATCATCTGTGATCATCTTATATGAACTCCACCGCACTTATCCAATCACACTTACTGTCATATTCTCATTCAATGCCTTCTTTCTCTCCTGAATCAGGTTTCTATGACTAAGATTTTAAACTCACTGCGCTCATCTCTCACAGAGAACCATGTTCTTCTGCACGTGTTGACATCACCTACATCGTGAGTAAAATGTAATAATATAATAACTGGCTGAAAACAAGTGCAGAACAAAAGTAGCACCATCCATTTTCCTCATCTTTATTTCTTCCATATCGTGCCGCATTCGTTGTACCTTGGAAGTAGAACCAAAATTGGGTAACAGTGCATTTACATACAGTATATCTTAGTCTGAAATCCAACTAAACCAAACTTCTCATAGTCAGACTAACACAAACAGATAATATAGTTGAACTTGAGCTAATCGCTGCTGTTAAACATCCAAATGGGCTGAAACCCTGAGGTGCTCCACAGTTGTCGCTCTGGGTTTTGACCTGGAAGTACTGGAAGTGGATGGTATTGAGTGATGCAGAGAATAAAATAAAGAAATCACAACTTCAGAACATATTAAAATTATAAAGTTGTACATGTCGAGATCGCAATTCAGCTTTGTTCCAGTTTACCAACTACTATCACCGCCTACTGCAGCGGTGTTATGAAGAAAAATAAGGCACAGATCAGACACACACACCCGTGAAATTAGAGAGTGCAAAGAGTCCCAATCGGTGTAGTAATATAATATCTGTTTTATAGTGAAGGTATTTAGTGATGTGGAAGTTTATTCTCAGTATAAGTATATCAGGTGCTTTAATTTTTGTACCACATGGAATTCTTCGCCCACACATCAAAGTCAGATAACACTGATGCCGATGTCCAGACAACGGTGACCAGTGTGTGTGTGTGTGTGTGTGTGTGTGTGTGTGTGTGTGTGTGTGTGTGTGTGTGTGTGACTACGTTCTGTAACAAGGAAAAGCAAGGGGGAAAAAATCCTATTGGGAATCCTGTTATTATGAGTTATGTAACTAAGCTTGTGTAAAGGTGTACTGAAATAGTAGACTTTTCTTTACTGTGTTCCACCTGCTTTTATTTTATTTTTATATTTGAAAATGCCCAGAGTTTAGTGGTGTTCAAGGTGAGATGTGTGTGGAAGAATGGATTACCGCTGTTAAATCCTATTTCTCTGTATGTAAAGTACCGGACGAAGACAAAGTGGAGGTAGCCAAGCAGCATTTGAAAGGGGAAGCCAGGTTGACCTTGAGGTTGAGGGTTGAGGATGATGCTGTTAACATCAGTGATGTTTTCCAGGTTCTTGAAGAAGTTTATGGAGATAAGGTCCCAGTGGGTGTTAGGTTGCGAGAGTTTTATGATAGGAGACAAGCGACTGGTGAAAGAATACGAGCATATGGATATGACCTCCAAGAGAAACTTCGCCTTTTAAAGCGTCGTGACCCTAGAAGCATTTCAGACTCGGAAACGATGCTAAAAGAGCAGTTCATTTTAGGCCTAAGGGACGATAACCTTAGAAGAGAAATAAAGAAACAAGCCAAAGCACAGCCAGCATTGACATTTAACTCATTGATGCAGGCAGCAATTGACTGGTCGGAAGAGGAGGAGACCCCTCAAACTAGTCGCGACAAGAGCCGCACTCAAGGTGTAGTTAACAGTGCAGTCTCGGAAGATACAACACCAGCCTTGTCATTACAGGCATTACATGAATCCGTTCAGAGGTTAGCTGCACGGCAAGAAGAACTCTACAGAGTTCTTAAAGAGACTGAAAAACAAAACATATCACAGCCCAGACAGCTAAGGCCTCCACGCAGGAATGAGGCAGGACAATTGATTTGTTACAGCTGCGGGAAACCTGGCCATATAAGCCGAAAGTGTCAGAAAGGTCAAGGAAAGCGACGCCAACCAAGTGCTACTGCGTCAGAGCGGCCAAGTGAGGACAGCAAATTGCAGGCAGAGGGAGCCATTAATACAGCTACACTAGATCCCATTTCACCAACTTTGACATTCGTGAGTGAAGATAAAGTTCCACCAACAGGTGCTTTTGGTAATTGCCTTACAGTTGCTATCAGAATAGATGGGGTGGAGACCCTCTGTTTGGTTGACACTGGCTCCGAGGTAACCACCATGTCAGAATCCCACTTTAAAAGGTATTTTGCAGGGAAGGCGTTATCCCCGGCCAAATGGGTGAAGCTTACTGCAGCAAATGGCCTGAACATCCCAGTGGTTGGGTGCCTGTATGTGGATATTGAATGTTTTGGGAAGCGCCTGACTGGGAAATGTGTGTTTGTGTTGCAGGATGACGCAACAAGTGGAAAAGGGCCAAGCAATGTCCCTGGCATACTGGGCATGAATATTCTAGGAGACCTGCGAACCCTTTTTAATGACATTCAAGGGGTTAAAGTGATGGATCGACATAAGCAAGCAGAGACAGTAGGGAGCCTCCAACGTGTTTTTGTAGAGATGGCAAAGGAAGAGAAATATGTGGGCCCAAGAGGTGAAATAGGCTACGTTAAAGTAGCAGGGCGCCAGCCCGTTGTGGTTCCTCCACGCAGTGAGATGGTTGTGGAGGGTCGATGCAGGGTGCCACCAAAAAGGCAGTGTCAGGTTTTGGTGGAGGCGTCACCCACTGCTGGTGTACCATACGGACTGCTAGTTGCCAACGTGTTGACTCATGCGGTTGGGGGGAAAGTGTTGTTGAGGCTACTTAATGCACGAGAGGACCCTGTAGTGTTGCCTCCTCGGTCGAGGATAGCTGAGCTTAGCAAACCACAGAGTGTGCTTTCTAAGGACATGTTGACATTTGAAGAGGCAGACGGAGAAGTATATGTTAAAACCTTAGAGGCTGAGACCACTCACGAGCTGGATGGGCCAGGGAGTCTGGCCGTGCCTGTTCAAGCTAACTTAGAGGGGTTAACATCTATGGAAATTAGTCAGCTGGATCAGCTTTTGCAAAAACATTCCACTGCGTTTTCTCAAGGCGATGGGGATTATGGGTACACAACCACTATTAAGCATAGGGTCCCAACTGGTGGGGCTCACCCAATCAAACAGCGTCATCGAAGGATTCCCCCTCATGTGTTTCAGGAGGTGAAGCGTCATGTTCAAGGCCTGGTGGCACAGGGCATTCTGAAGGAGAGTTGCAGTCCATGGGCCTCTCCAGCAGTTATTGTTAAGAAAAAAGATGGGTCAGTGCGATTCTGCTGTGACTATAGGAAGCTAAATAGTGTCACGTACAAGGATGCCTACCCCCTTCCGAGGGTAGAAGAGTCATTGGATGCCCTTGGTCAGGCACACCTTTTTTCATCCCTAGACCTTACCTCAGGGTACTTCCAGGTGGCTGTCGAGGTGCAAGACCAGGAGACAACAGCGGTGACTACACCTTTTGGCTTGTTTCAATGGACACGCATGCCGTTTGGGCTATGTAATGCCCCGGCAACGTTTCAACGTCTGATGGAGTCAGTCCTTGGTGATCTGGCATTTGATGTTCTGCTTGTCTACCTGGATGATGTACTAGTATTCTCCAGAGACTTTAGTAGCCACCTGGAAAAATTGGACCTGGTCTTTGGGCGCCTTCGTGACCATGGCCTTAAGTTAAATCCAAAAAAATGTTTCCTCCTCAAGTCAGAGGTCAAGTTTCTTGGGCACGTGGTGTCTGCAGCAGGGGTGCAAGTAGATGAAGAGAAAGTCCGTGTCTTGAAGGATTGGCCTACGCCCAATTCGGTTAGGGAAGTTAGGCAAGTGGTGGGGTTTATGTCCTACTATAGACGCTTCGTTCCTCATTTTGCTCAGGTGGCTAAGCCCCTACATGCCTTAATGAATAAAGACAAGGGGGAAAATAAAAAAATAGAACGTCAACACTTTACCTGGAATGAAGAATGTCAAATGGCTTTTGACAAGTTGAGAGCATGTTTGATGGCCCCTCCAGTCCTTGCCTATCCTAACTACAAACTCCCTTTTACCGTTACCACTGACGGAAGCCGCCAGGGGCTTGGGGCCGTGCTCAGTCAAAACCAGGATGGTGTGGAGCGAGTTATAGCTTATGCCAGTCGGGGCCTTCGGGGTTCTGAGAGGAACGATAAAAACTACAGTGCATTTAAGTTAGAGCTTCTCGCTCTAAAGTGGGCGGTCACTGAGAAGTTCCGTGATCTGCTGATGTATTCCAAGTTTGTGGTCATTACAGACCATAATCCACTACGGTATTTGGAGACAGCTAATCTTGGGGCTGTTGAACAGAGGTGGGTGGCTCAGTTAGCGGAGTTTAACTTTGAGATTCATTACAAGCCAGGAAGGTCCAATCAGAATGCAGATGTGTTATCTCGCCTTCCAGTGACAGTCGAACCAGAGGTAGACGATACAAGTAAGGATTTTTTAGTTATCAGAGAGGATGAAGTGCGGGCTAGCCTGTGGCCTGGCCACAAGGATCCGCTCAAAGAGCCAGAGAAGTCTCAGGCTTCTCTAGGTGCTATGAAAGCTAGGGTTTGTGGTCACAGTTGGGAAGAATTTCGGGACCTTCAGATACAGGATCAGGATATTGGGCCAATTCTGGAGGCTGTAGAGTTGGGTCAAAAACCTTCTAAAGCCCAGATACGGGACATGACTTTGCCTCAGCAGAAGATGTGCAGGCAATGGGACAGGTTGAGAACGCAACAAGGGGTCTTGGTCCGGTTCTTGCAAGATCCACGTGACGGTGAAGATGTTTGTCAGTTGGTGGTACCCACTTCTCTACAACGAACCATCTTTGAGACCCAACATGATCATGGTGGGCACTTTAGTGGGAAAGGCACCTTAGCTAAGTTGAGTAGGGGCTATTATTGGTCCTCCATGTCCGAAGATGTTCAGGTGTGGGTGCAACATTGTAAAAGATGCATTTTAGCCAAAGATGTGTTTCCAAAGACACAAGCGTTAATGGTATGCAGCAATGTTACAGCGCCTCTAGAAGTTTTGGCAATGGATTTTACCCTACTAGAACCATCAGTCGGGGGATATGAGAACGTCCTAGTCCTCACTGATATGTTCACAAGGTTCACCATAGCTGTACCCACCAGAGACCAGTCTGCACGAACTACAGCAGCGGCGCTAGTCAACCATTGGTTTGCCTATTATGGGTGCCCTGCCCGACTTCATTCTGATCAGGGTCGCAACTTTGAAGCCAGCGTGATAAAAGAGTTATGTGGCATTTATGGGATTGCTAAGAGCAGAACAACGCCCTACCACCCCCAGGGTAACTCTCAGTGCGAACGATTCAATCGAACCATGCATGAAATGCTGCGGTCACTCCCAGCTAACAAGAAGAAACACTGGAAAGAGTATCTGCCTGAATTGGTGATGGCATACAATAGCCATATTCATTCATCTACAGGGTACTCTCCATTCTATTTGCTTTTTGGAAGAGATGCCAGGCTGCCTCGGGATGTTTTTTGGGGAACAGACTTGGAAGGCAGGACTGCAGAAAATCTAGATGACTGGGTATTCAATCACCATGAGAGACTGTGGGTAGCGGCCGAAGTAGCTCGAGCAGCATCTCAAGATGCCTCTAGACGGCGTAAAAGGCGTTATGATCGTCGGGCTCGTGGTGCTCTCATTCGGCCTGGGGACCGGGTGTTGCTAAGGAACCATAAACCCAGGGGCAGGAACAAGATTCAGGATAGATGGGAATCAAACCCATATCTTGTTGTGGCCCAAAACCGTCCTGACATGCCTGTTTTCACTATTAAGCCTGAGGCAGGTGGCCCTACCAAAGTGGTGCATCGGGAACAGATAAAGCCTTGTGTATTTGGGACCTCCATGCCAGTAAAGCCAAAAGAACAGAGGCCCATTCTTTCTGGTTCTGAGTCAGATGCTTACGACATGATATGCGTCCCTTGTACCAACACATCTAGGGCTTGTGGTGTTTACCCTCACTGTAGTTCCCGAGATGACAGTTCAGACGTCGACGATGAGGGCGAGAGAAGTAGGCACCAGGGTGAGAATTTGAGCATTGCAGAAAGTAGGTCTTCTCAGGATACAGAGAGTGATGAGACGGATGTCGATGAAGAAGATGGTTCTGATGAACATGACATGGTGTCAAGTAAGAGAGCCCAAAGGAGTACCAGGGGTCAGCTCCCATTAAGGTTCAAAGACTATGTAACTAAGAGTATCCAACTTCATTGTTAAAATGGTTATATGTAATGAGACAGTTTAAGCGTTTTAATTTATTGTGTCTCTTGATAAGATTGTCCTTTTTGTTGTTGTAAAAGCAATGTTTTGTTTTTTTTTTGCTTTTGAGAACATAATGTACAAATTCTGGAGAGGTCTCCTATGTGGCAGGGTTTAGAGGGGGGGAATGTAAAGGTGTACTGAAATAGTAGACTTTTCTTTACTGTGTTCCACCTGCTTTTATTTTGGCAATACCAACGACAAGCGTGAGGAAAAAGGGGAGGAGCTAAGAGAGAGACGGAGAAGGAGAGATTTCTGGGAAAAGTTTTGAGCACGGACTACCAAGATAACGTCGTGTGGATTTATTACTTTTTTTTTTTGTGCGGACGAAGAAGTTTCCCTTTTGCACGAGGATACTGGCGGGCGACAGTTGCGGAGGAGAGCTCCAGTTGACGCTTTGACCAGTCAGCGCCAGTACGTTGCATCAGTGCTCGAGGGAAAGCCCGCGGGAAAACTCCGCTAATTGCCGAGGTCGTCTGGGAGGCTCAACTTGCTCACACCGGCCCACCTTTCCCCCCACGCGGTACCGACAGGGAACGTTCGTGAGTAATTCCCTGCCACATGAGGACTCTCCACACTTCCGGTCATCTCCAGCCGCCACCTCCTGAACGTTAATTGCCTGAGGGCTGGTCGCAGTGGAGCCAAGACTCACACGGCTGTAAAACGGTTTCACACTGGGTTAAGAAAACTAAGGACGGATTTATTTTTATTTCATTTATGCTTTGTTTATGTTTTTGGTTGAGAGCTATGTCATTACAAGACGTGTTTTGATTGTAAATGAAAACAGTTTAGAAAGTAAACCTGATGAGAAAGTAGGGGTCAAGCCTTAAGTTTAATAGAAGGAAATTTTAAGTTTTGTTTCAGCTTTATTAACCTTCAACTAGCCGTGGAAATGTTTCACTCTTAAACAGTGTCCAGTTTGACGATTTAAATCATTTCATTTTTTTTCTTTTGTTAATAAATTTCTATGTAACTTGTTTGGATCCTGTCTTATGGGTTTCCTATGTTACACTTGGATGTTCTCTATGTGCATTTGGTTTTGAAAGCAATTGGCTTTATTGAAACAGGTTCTTATGTTGACTTTTCAGGTGCTTCTGTGTACCAAACCATCAGGTTATCAAGCTTTGTGGCAGGTGTTCAGTCTACTTTACTTTAGAGTATATCTCTGTTTACGTATGTCCCTTTGATTCCTTACATGAACCCACTTCTGGAAAAGTTGGAAAGCTCTTTAATGCAATAAAACCTCGCTCTCTTTTAATTTAAATGTTATTTATCAGACACAACAATTATGATTATGACTGACTCCTCTTGTATTTAGATATTTTTTTAAGTTATCCTTCTTTTTTTTACATATTTTATCATTGGTGGGAAAACTGCCAATGATTGCAGTTTCGGAAGAATATCTGCTGATTCTTGCTGAATATAAGATTTCAACAGCTCAACAGACCGTGGACGATGTGGTCTGGTTCCTCTCATTGTGACATGCCGTATGTTTTCTCTCACTCGCGTGCTCTCGCTGCCGGTGAAACTACACTATTGTAAGTTCTGCAGAATTAAGTCTGGCATCGTCCTGCTGAAATGACCTCAGACCTTTCACAAAAATATACCTCTTTGATGGAAGTACATGTCTCTACAAAATTCCAATACATGTCTCTGCATCACATGCGCAGGTCACCCACAGCGTGGGCATTGATGCATCCCCACACCATCGCAGATGTCACCTTTGTACCTTTCACTGATAACAGCCTCCATGCTCTTTCTTATCTTTGTTACATGGAAGCTGATGTCTGTTTATCTGGTGATGGGGGCGTGTGCTAGCAGCCACAGGGGGCAGGCCACTAGCACACGCCCCCACCACCAGGAACCCCTCGCAAAAGGACGCCAGGGCTCAGAGCAGGTGCCCGGGCCAGCCCCATGGAAAGCCACCGGACAGGGTTGTGCAGGACCGCTGCTAACCGGACACCTCATACCCACCCCCACTCCACCTCCAGAAGCTACGGGAGCCAACAGACCACGCCTCAAGGAGAGCAGGGTGGGATGATTACATCCAAATATAAAGGCGAGAGAAAATGTATGAGCACGATACTATTAATGACAACTACAAAGGTTTCTGTGCCCCCCCCCCAGCTTCATAGATGTAGATCAGTGGAGTTTAATTAAAGAACAATATGCTAATTGTAGTCAAGGACAACAGGAGTAGAGTTGAAAGTTTTTACAGAGTCATTATTATTGACTTTGTTTTTTGTTAGTTTTTTTTAGTGGAAATGACAAAATCGAATTTTATTATTTAAGATCATTTGAGTGGTGGCATATGTATTATGAACTATTATGTAGTTATTATGTAGTAAATTTATTCTGGATTCGAACTAAATTAGAAGTTTGTTATTTAATTGAAGCAGATACTTTTTCCATTGATATAAATGTGATTAGTATGTTTTTCCAGAGGACGATATTGATGGAGCTTTTGGTTTTCCAGTTCATGATGATTGCTTTCTTGGCGATGATTAGGGCAATAGAAAGGATTGTATTGGAGCTGTTAGCCAGTGTTGTTGTAGTGAGATCTCCCAGAAGACAGAGTGCAGCAATCCAGAAGCTGGGAGAGCGTGTCAATGATGCTGTGCCAGAAAGTTCTGACTGGGTTCAGTCCCAGATAGCAGAAGTAGCTGTCCGTTAAATGTTGTGTACACTGTGTACATATTTCTCTGTCTTTACATCCTATTTTAAACATTCTTTTCTCCAGTAAAGTGAACTTTGTGAATTACTGTGTATTGTATAAGTTGTAAGTTTGAATTAGAAGTAGACATAAATATATTTTTACAAATTTGGGGCCAGACATCAGCATTGAAGGTAAACTCTAGATCGTGTTCCCATTTAGTCGATGGGACAGATGTTGTTAGATTATTCATAGCAATTTATTTATAAATTTTGGATAAAATGTTATGGAAATTTGAGTTAATTCTGAAATTAATGGTGTAAGGTTGAGTTTGGGTGTTTTGTTATTTATTTTTGCCTGGACAGATTATTTGATTTGAAGATATTCCAGAAATTGATTTTCTCCAATGTGAAACTTCTGTACAAGGTGAGAGAAAGGAACCAGAGTGTTGTTTTTATAGATATCTTTAAGGTGCGTGATGCCCTTAGTGATCCATTATAATTTAATGGTTTTCTGTTTATCAGGAAGTCCAGATTATTCCTAATGGGAGTGTATTTTCTTGGTGATACTGTGGCGATGGCCATTTGGTAAAAGTCCCACCAGGCTGTCAGAATTAAGGCTATTATTGGGTTTTTGAAGCAGGGGTGATGAGTAATAGAACAGCTTATAAATGGCAAATCAGAGATACTGATTTCTTTACAAAATAATTGCTCTAGCTCTATCCAAGAGCAATCACACTGATTTGGTTTTATCCGTTTATAAACATATTGAAGTTTATTTGCAAGAAAGTAATGAAGGAAGTTTGGGGCCTCCAGACCACCATGTAATGTAGTTTTTTGTAGCGTTGATAGTTTAATTCTATCCTCTTTTTTTTCCAATAATAGTGTGTGATCATTGAGTCTAGAGATTTGAACCAGGGGGTTGGAGCCTTGATGGGGATCATTGAGAAAACATATTTTACCATAGGAAGTATGGTCATTTTTACTGTGGCAATTCTACCAGGAAGGTAAATCTATCCAGTGTTTTAGGTTTCCGTTGATGGAGTTTGAAGTACAGAAGGATATCATCAGCATATAAGCTGATCTTATGAGTTGTATCTCCAGTTTTGATACCTAAAATTTAACTATCTTGTCGTATGGCTGCTACAAGGGGTTCCATAAAGATGGCAAATTAAGATTGGAAAAGTGGACATCCGTGTCCTTTACCCATGTGCAGAGTGAAGCGCTGTGATATTAGTCCATTTGTGGTGACTGTTGCCATCAGTGATGTGTAAAGAATCTTTATCCAATGAATAAATGATTCACCAGAGACAAGTGCTTGGAATAGAAATTAACCAATTAACTTTATCAAATGCTTTTTCAGCGTCAAATGAAAATATGGCTGTTGGAGTGTTTGTTTGTGATGAATAATGAATTAAATTAAATAGTCTGCGCAGGTTATTAGCAGAGTGCCTTCCTTTAATGAAGCCTGTTTGATCTTGGTGGATAATAAGAGGAGTTATTCTTTCTATTCGTAGCGTTAGCGCTTTACTGATAATTTTAGTGTCTGAATTAATGAGAGACAATGGACGATAGCTTGCTAGAACAGTGGGATCTTTCCTAGATTCTATTATTAAAGAGATCATAGCTGTATTAATTTCTGTAGAGAGCTTAGACTTTTCCTTAATTTCTGCTATTAATCTGATTAATATGGGTGCTAGCATATTTCAAAAATGTTTATACAATTCTGCCAGGAAGCTGTCTGGACCTGGTGATCTGTTATTAAGCATAAGTTGAAGCGCTTTATGGAGCTATGTTGGAGTTAGTGGCTTATCAAGTTATTACAATGGGTTGTAAGCTGTTAGAAGAGCCAGGTGCTGATGTTCTAGTCTCAAAACATTGTGTTTATGTCCTATACGATGAATTAAGTGGAATGTGATGTCTTTGATCGTGTCGGCAGAGATTTTCAGCTGTTTTATCATTAAATCTTTAATCAGCTCTTTGGGGTTGTCCTCTTCCAGAGAACACCAGGTTGTCTCTCATGCTACACGATTGCAAATCAAGGATAGCTTCTTTCATTTCTTTTCTGGATTTCTGGAATTTTTGTGAAGTAATTTGATGACCCCTATTCTAGTGTCCAATCAAAAAGGTTTTTCATTGATCGAAACCAGAATGTCACTAACCTCGGAGCTGGATGAATGTCTCCGGAAACCTTGCATTGAGTCGGAGTGACGGCTTCTTTTGCTTGGCGTTGGCTTGGCTTTCTTCACTGTATCAATGTCTGCTGTGGCACAAAGCTGATTAAAAAAGGCGTCGATGTAGTTCTCAAGTTCTTCCAGGGTGAAATTGTTCAGGAATTTGCACAGATATTTAACGAACATAAGATTCCCTAGCAGCGGAGGGCTGCCATGTCGGACCTCGCACCGGTCTCTCCCTGAGTGTCGCGATCACAGGCTCATGCTCCTCTCCTCCACTACTCTCTCTAAATATTAAAATATATAAAATTGATCAATTATTTTTTGTTAGGGTTTCACATGAATGGAAGAGTCCTTGCTTTGAAAGAATAAGCCTTTGGAAGATAATCCTTTTATACCCAATCCCAGCACACTTGCCTGTCAACTTTTAAGCTGCTGCTTGTAGAATCTTCCAGAATAATTTTAACTGAATATTTTAAAAAACCTTTCAGTGTTTCTTTGTCCCTCTTCCAACTTTGATGTTTGCTGCTGACAGTAAAAGCCAGGTATATTTATTTATTTATTACTTATTACGTTTTTTCTGAATACAATGAAATTAGTATACCAGTACAATCCCTTTCTGTACTTTCTCTGTTTAAACAACATTTCTAAATTTCTAAAAGATGGTCAACTCTACCTCTGGCTGACTGTAAATGCACATTGCTTTGTGCCGGTGCTGTATTTCAATTTATTGTTGACTTGAAAAGATAGTGCCTTTAAAGCTGTTAAGTAATCATGATTTACAGCTAAGATGATAATGCGAGTGTGAATGTGTATATAAAAGAAAGATAATGGTGCGCATGATAAACTGCCTCTCGTGGAAATTTGGCTTTGAAAACATTTAATTGATAGCAGTTATTTACATTAGGTGGAATTGGAACCCTTTCCTGTGCTTTGGTGAAACAGGAGCTTGACCTTCACTACCAATCATCGTCTGTAACCATGTTACTATGGAGACAGCTGAATGTATTATTTTAGGTAGGGAGGGGGATGTTAATGATCAACTTTCTTCTATAGCTCCACTACTTCATAATGACCCATTAATGCTGTTGTCGGGCGTAAAGAGGATCCTGGATGTGAAAAACAAAGTGTTTGCTGTGCCATTGACTCCAGCTTTTATTTTCCGTAAATGTTCGCGCATTTAAGTTTGAATGTTTTGTGTGGGCTCATACACACACATGTTACACAAACACTGACAAGAAACCAGTGCCTCAAGCCTCTGACAAGGAGAGGTTGATTATTAGTTCTGTTCCAGGATTCATGATTAAAGAAGTTTTGAAGACTGAGATGACTTACTGATTAATGTGTGTATCAGTTAGTGTGACGTCTGAGCGTATGCTGTGTCATCTAAGGTTTTCTCTGATCCAGTTTGATGCCTCTCTTCGTACTTTGTGGGTTTTTTGAGGAGAGATTCTCCAATTAGTTCAAGGCTGATCTTCAACTGTTCAGTAGTCCACACCTACGTCATCCTGTTCAGGGTCATAGAGGAATAGTGCCTACCCTGCTGGGAATGCTGTGGACAGCAGGGTAGGGTTGTGTGTGATAAAATCAGCTGAGGGGCATCCAAATCCCAGTGTATATATCAAGATGTATCACATACATAGAGAAGCACATACCAACATGTTGCACATAAATATCATTATCAAGTTGCGACAAACATAATTGTATATTTTGGCAACATGTAAGCTGAAGCTCCTTATTTATGGAGGGAAATGAGTCACAAAACAATTTTTTTTAATCCTTTTTAATAAAACTGTTCCACCTTGTTCTGTGGACAAACGTAGCTATGATAGGTTCTGTCGTAACGTTAGGTTGCCTCACGAGCCTAAGCATCGCAGATCATTGCAGCTCCTAAATATTCCTCAGTCAACTGTCAGCTGTATTATAAGAACATGGACATGTTTGGAAACGACAGCAACTCAGCCACAAAGTGGTAGACCACCGAAACTGATGGAGCGGGGTCAGTGGATGCTAGGGTGCATAGTTCAAAAAGGTTGCCAACTTTATGCAGAGTCAATCACTACAGACCTCCAAACTCCATGTGGCCTTCAGATCAGCTCAAGAACAGTGTGCAGAGAGCTTCATGAATGGGTTTCCATGGCCGAGCAGCTGCATCCAAGCCATACATCACCAAGTGCAAGGCAAAGCGTTGGATGCAGTGGTGTAAAGAGCAGTGGAGACACATTCTCTGGAGAGACGAATGATGCTTCTCCATCTGGCAATCTGATGGAGCAGTCTGGGTTTGGCGGTTGCCAGGACAACATACTTGTCTGACTGCATTGTTCCAAGTGTAAAGTTTGGTGGAGGGGGGATTATGGTCTGAGGTTGCTCTTCAGGAGCTGGACTTGGCCCCGTAGTTCCAGTGAAAGGAACTCTGAATGCTTCAGCATACCAAGACATTCTGGACAATTCCAGCTCCCAACTGTGGGAACAGTTGGGAGCTGGCCCCTTCCTCTTCCAACATGACTGTGCACCAGTGCACAAAGCAGCTCCATGAAGACCTGGATGATGGAGTCTGGTGTGGATGAGCTTGACTGGCCTGCAGAGTCCTGACCTCACCCCGATAGAACACCTTTGGGATGAATTAGAGCCGAGACTGAGAGCCAGACCTTCTGGTCCAACATCAGTGTGACCTCACAAATTTTTAATTATATATAATAATAATAATAAAGCCTTCCCAGAAGAGTTGAAGCTGTTATAGCTGCAAAGGGTGGACCGACGTCATATTGAACCGTATGGATCAGGAATGGGAGGTCACTTGAGTCAAGGCAGGTAAGCACTGTAAGTACTGGTCAAAGCAGTTTGTAAGCTCAGAGTAGCCGAGTATTGACAACTCCATCCAAGTGTGACATTGATACTTATTATTTCTACAATACCAATCTGTGAACAGGTTAAAAATATCAGTCTTTAAAACATGAAATCAGTTTAATGTATCAGTACATCAAAACTGCTGAACAGGTCTTAAAATAGGATAAATGAGCAATAACAGATCATATTTTAAACTAGATCATTATATTTTGAACAAACCAAACTCCAGAAACAGTGTGTAAAAAACCGAACCCTTTTATTTACACTTTTAGTGTTTTTTTTTATTTATCAGTTAGTAATTGTATGTATGATGAATGACTCTCTTGTAAGTGTGGAGGATGTTTGCCCTATTTTTCTTTACAACATTGTAGACATTTTCTTTAGTTCAGCTCTCTTGAGGTCCCGCCACAGCATTTTAATCAGGTTGAGGTCTCGACTTTCACAAAGGTATTGCACTACAGAGAATCTTCTTGTTTTCTTTCAGGTCAGTTTGCTTCACACAGTTTATACAGTTCACTCTCCAAGCGTTGATAAAGTTCAAAAACACGCTGAAGGAATTTGATAACTGTATCCCACAGTTCATCAGCGTTACTGCTCAAGAGGGGGAGAAAAGTGAATAAGCTGAAGGATGTGGTTCCTTCACAGAACTTGTGGTAGTCTTGCACGTGGTGAATCTTAAACGTGGGAGAGCACAAATACCACTTAGCTGCCGGGATGAGTGAGGATGAGACTCAAGTCAGATGAGACGATAAGATACAAGTGTGCAGGAATTTCCCCTGAACAATGAGGAGCCAGCATACAGCTTGGTCACACACATATGTACACATATATACCTTGTATGAGAAAAAACAGTCACCAGGCCAGATTCTGGTCCAGGTTTCCTGTGGCTCTATGACAAAAAAAACCAACACATTTCTTAATAGAGCAAAGATCTGTATCAAAACCTAAAGTGTTATTCAGTTGCACTTTTACTTTCACTCCAACTTACAGCAAGTCTGCAATCAAGAGTAGCTCTTGATTCTTCCCCTGCAATCTGTATCCTAAATAAGAACAGCAGAATCTGACACGACACAAAAAAGAGCTGAAAATCAAGAAATACTTGCAGACGTATGTGCTGAAAACCATTCACAGGCTGTTTAAAAAAGTTTTTCCTGAAAATCTGGAGGATGGTTTTTCATCAGTCCACAGCAAGAGCACGAATTATTCAATACCTGAACAAAGCAGATCCAGTCAGGTGGCAGGGTGATGAGGATGAACGTCTCTGCTCATCAGCAGTTAGAAGATTTGACTGGCTCTTGGCATGACTCAGCACTGAGAAAGCTGCATGCACTTATGCCATGATGATATTAGGATGGTGAATTCAAACCTAGTCTTGCTTATCAAAGTGACTGTTGTAAAGTAGCAAGGGAACAAAAAAAATCCTCCATCACTAGCATGGCAGCACCTGTGTCCAACTGGACTCGCAGCAGTCTGACCAGCACATGTCCATGCTGCACCCTCCTATTTGACTTCTTTGTGTTGTTCTTTCAGATGTCAATTGTTTTGGAAAAAGTCTCTGCAAGTAGTAGTAGTGGTAGTAGTAGTAGTGGTAGTAGTGGTAGTAGTAGTAGTAGTGGTAGTAGTAGTAGTACTGGTAGTGGTAGTAGTAGTGGTAGTAGTAGTGGTACTAGTAGTGGTAGTAGTAGTAGTAGTAGTAGTGGTAGTAGTAGTGGTAGTAGTGGTAGTAGTAGTGGTAGTAGTAGTAGTAGTAGTACTAGTAGTGGTAGTAGTAGTAGTAGTAGTAGTAGTATTGGTAGTAGTAGTAGTAGTAGTAGTGGTAGTAGTAGTAGTGGTAGTAGTAGTAGTAGTAGTAGAAGTGGTAGTAGTAGTAGTAGTGGTAGTAGTAGTAGTAGTAGTAGTAGTGGTAGTAGTAGTGGTAGTAGTAGTAGTAGTAGTGGTAGTAGTGTGGTAGTAGTAGTAGTGGTAGTAGTAGTGGTAGTAGTAGTAGTAGTAGTAGTAGTAGTGGTAGTAGTAGTGTGGTAGTAGTAGGTAGTAGTGGTAGTAGTAGTGGTAGTAGTAGTAGTAGTAGTACTAGTAGTGGTAGTAGTAGTAGTAGTAGTAGTAGTAGGTAGTAGTAGTAGTAGTAGTAGTAGGTAGTAGTAGTAGTAGTAGTAGTAGTAGTAGTAGAAGTGGTAGTAGTAGTAGTGGTAGTAGTAGTAGTAGTAGTAGAAGTGGTAGTAGTAGTAGTGGTAGTAGTAGTAGTAGTAGTAGAAGTGGTAGTAGTAGTAGTAGTGGTAGTAGTAGTAGTAGTAGTAGTAGTGGTAGTAGTAGTAGTGGTAGTAGTAGTAGTAGTAGTGGTAGTAGTGGTAGTAGTAGTAGTGGTAGTTAGTAGTAGTAGTAGTAGTAGTGGTAGTAGTAGTAGTGGTAGTAGTAGTAGTAGTAGTAGAAGTGGTAGTAGTAGTAGTAGTAGTAGTTGGTAGTAGTAGTGGTAGTAGTTAGTGGTAGTAGTAGTAGTAGTAGTAGTGGTAGTAGTAGTAGTATTAGTGGTAGTAGTAGTGGTAGTAGTAGTGGTAGTAGTGATAGTAGTAGTGGTAGTAGTAGTGGTAGTAGTAGTGGTAGTAGTAGTGATAGTAGTAGTGGTAGTAGTAGTAGTGGTAGTAGTAGTAGTAGTAGTAGAAGTGGTAGTAGTAGTAGTAGTAGTGGTAGTAGTAGTGGTAGTAGTAGTGGTAGTAGTAGTAGTAGTAGTAGTAGTAGTAGTGGTAGTAGTAGTAGTGGTAGTAGTAGTAGTAGTAGTGGTAGTAGTAGTGGTAGTAGTAGTGATAGTAGTAGTGGTAGTAGTGGTAGTAGTAGTAGTGGTAGTAGTAGTGGTAGTAGTAGTAGTAGTGGTAGTAGTAGTGGTAGTAGTAGTAGTAGAAGTGGTAGTAGTGGTAGTAGTGGTAGTAGTAGTGGTAGTAGTAGTGGTAGTAGTAGTAGTAGTAGTAGTGTATACATTTAAAAAAAACAGAAAAAACAATAATGCCTACATGCGAAAGAGACTGCAGCAGAGATGAGTACAGGATGGACATACAGTTCATACAACATTCATGTTGAAAGAGTTTTGGGGTTTTTTCAAGACAACTTGTAGCTTCAGAACGTGTGTCGTTACGTTTTGTGCTTTTGTCATGGCAGAGGTGTCGAACAGTTATGGTAGTAAAAACTGTTATGCCCTTTTGTAATCCCTCCAATCTTCACTGCTGGTGTGGACATGTGTGGTTGTGTTCACACACACACACATACACACACACACACACACACACACACACACACACACAAGTCAGAAACACTGTGTTCTTCTCATCAAAGCCCCACCCTCCCTACAGTCTCCACGGAAACGCACACAATTGGTACCTGTCGCTTGGCAACATTGCCCAGTATCTTTGGGACACAGGGCTGCTGGCAGAGAACACACACAAACACACACACGAACACACACACGAACACATAGTTTGTCATGTGTGACAGTGGTGGTTTGTTTCATATCCAGTGTGTCCAGACTTTGAAACTAAAATACCCTCAAAGGTCTCTAGTGCACAATATTCTTGAAAAATATGACAAGACATGAAGTTTATTGTGCGTTTGACGGATTGCAACATTGACAGTGCATTTCTGATCAATGCTATCAAACATAAATGTGCATCAGTATGAAGTAAAGCACAAATTTAAAGGGCACTAATGAAAAAAAACAAAAAACCTTTGTGTGTTGGAGGACATATCTGGGTTTCTGAAGTCTGCCAACTCAAAAAAAGGAAAAAAAGAACATTGAGGTCTAAAACATGTAACGCAGTGAGGGGCAGTGTGTCATTTTGTGTTGAGGGGCCTACAACTTCAGATCCATTCATATTTAAAAGGTTCTGGGATGTCTCAGACTCAGTCCAGAAGATAAATATCCATAGTATTGTCTTCCCCACATTTATCTCCACCAGTCTTCAACCTGAACTCCCGCTGCATTCATTGTACTTCAGAACTGAAGATTCAAATTCTTTTGTAAAAGCATAACAAATAAAAATAAAAAAAAAATAAAAGATTTAAATCCAACGAGCTCTACCAGAAATGTGGTTGTTTTTTAGAACAAGAAGACCATGTGACTTAGGTTAGTGATTGACATGTGACTGAAAGACCGACAAAGAACAAATGAGCAAAGAAAGTTTATAAGCCTTAAACCTCAAAGCAGTCAGAACTCAATTTGCCTTTCAGATGAAAGGCAGAGAAACTTCATCAAAAAAAAAAAGACAGCAAAAACCTGTTGCTTTTGGTCCATTTTAAGGTTTACCACAACCTGAAAGACTGAGATCCCTGGTGAGAAACTGAGATACGCACATATAATCTTAGATACATTTGGTACTTTAACAAATAAATTTAAAGAAAGACGAAAGCAATTTTTTCCTGAAACACTACACTTGATCAGACCACTGCACTCCAGGAGGTTTCTTTGAATTACCAACATTTTTAGTCACATGAACTTTATTTTAATCTAGTTTGGAGAAAGTTTATGATGAGGGTAAAAATCATTAAAAATGGTAATGTAGAAACAGTAAGCAGGATGTCAACAAGACTGCATCCCTCCAAGCGTACCTTGCGAGACATATTAATCAATAAAATGGATAAAATGTTGACGTTATCGCTGAGGTAAAAGTGACTACTAATGGTGAACATAATTAAAACCATTTAGTGAAGGGACTATTATTCCTGAAGACTCATGTTTGACTGAGAGATAAAATGTCACCGCAGAGCAACTTTGACCTCACAATCTTAGGTTTGTGTCTTTCAGCACACTCACATCCGCTAATTAGGAAATCGTAGCGGCCATCACTGGCTTACATAACTAATTGATATCTGTAGCTGGACATGTTCACCACAGATTAACTCAGCTCACACAGTGTGCCATTTCAGAGGAGCAGGGCAGGACAGAAAGATATTTTTTGACCGTATATGCCCCTGTGACACCTTCTCATTAAAAGTGTGGGGTGATAGGCTTTTGCTGCAGGGCACATATAGACCACATATCACTGCAGGTGTACGCTGAAGGGTGCTTCCTCAAAAAATACATAAATAAAGGACCACACACACACACACACACACACACACACACACACACACACACACACAGATTTCAAATCTTTAGGAGCGTCATTCATTTGAATTTTTAACAGTCAGATGATTCTAGTAGTTTATTTGTGTTTGTCAATCATGACCTCTGGAAAGTGCTGTTGACAATTAAACTTGATCTTGGTCAGTTAGAAATGTCCCTAAAGTGAGCCAAATTATGTTTATTAAAAAGAAATGTGATTCCTGTTAGGAGCAGCGAAAGGTCTCAAAGGCAGGTACAGGTGAAGTGGGGAAGAGTAGGAACAAAAGTATATTACAAACGGCGGTGCAAGACCAAAGACAGGTCATCTGAAATTCCAGATGAGCAAAAATCCCAGGAGCAGATACAAAACTGATGCTTACACTCCAAGAGCCTCGTCCAGCTCAAGCCTTCTCCGTGGATTTATCAAGGAAGAATTTGTGATGGAAAATGTATGCACCTTAATCATTTGTCATATGTACAATCATTCTGGGACTTTTTTGCTTAAAGAAAACAGATGATTTCACTACTAATTAAATCCTCAAAAATGCCATTATTTTAATTTCCTTTTGCAAATACTCTTAGTTAACTGTGGATACAACACGTAACTGCAGGCGTAACGTTAGTGTGGAAGGACGGCTGCTGTACAGGTGCCGGAGGACCGATCTAATCCATTTAAAATGACAATGAACATCAGTCTGACTTACTGGGATGAGAAAGTTGATTCAAAGGTCTCTACAAGCTGAGCCTCTTTCTGTACTGGTGATGCTCAACGCTGACAGGCAAGTAGCGAAGTAGACCAGGCATGTTGGGTGATAGTCTTTCAAAATAAAAGGGGAACTGAAACGTGAAAAAGTGTAACAAAGCAAGAATAACTGATGTCACGAAATGTGACATTAGACCAATTGACCAAGAAGATTTTTTAGCTACTTTACTTTATTTGCAATATTTTTTCCACCTTCTAAAAAAAAGTATGAATACATAATTGTCATTAAATGCAACAGTTTTTTTTATAATGGTTTTGGTACATACATTACATACATTTAGCTGCAAAAATGATGAAAACAAAAGAGTTTGTAAGGGTTCAAAGCTTTAGATCAAATAATTCAGCAAGGTTTTGAGCAGTGTATTTGTCCTCAGTAACCGTTTACCAACAGTAAGTCCTGTTGCACAACCACACACACCAGGAGATGGCGAAAGGACTGATATGTGGCCCCCTATCAGATGGGTGGGTGGACCAGCAGTGGAGCGATGAACTGCTGAACAGGGACTTTTATCTTTCAAACATCGAATATAATCTGAAAGATTTAATAAAAGTCTGGGTTTAGGAGACGGTGCTGGAAAGCCAAGGAAGGATTCAAAGCCAAACTCAACAAACACATCAAAACAGACTGCAAATATTGTGAAGATATTCTTTCCACGGGTCATCACCGAGGGGGAAATGAGTGCTGTATACTTCAGTGAGTGTGAACAGTTTTAGATCCTAGTTAGGTCTTCCATCAGTCAGATGAAAGGAAAATAACAGCTGGAAAGATGCCAGTAAACAACTTTAACATTCACTTTGGAGCTCAGTCTGATGATACGGGGAAAAAAACGAGTTTGAATCAATGTGTTCTTGGAGAAAAATGTTGGAATATTGTCCCTTAATTAGTCAATTTCATATTTATTTGGATATATTATGAGATGCTTAAAGCATTAAATCACTGCAGGTTAAATTGTAGAAACAGGTTTTGACAATGTTTGAACCCTCTCTTAGCTGTTTGTATGACATGGGTTGTTTGGATTCCTTTAAATTGGACAAAAATGAAAAGAAAAAAACACCTGTATATACTCACTTATAATGCCAAATAAAGTCATATTTTATTTTTTAGGGCAAAAAAAGCAATCAAAATAATGTATGTATACTGCAGCAATGACTGATAAAAAGAAAGAAATAAACTAAATGACTATAAAGGCAAACAACAAAACAAAAAAAACCCTTAAAATCACTGATGTTCATTCAAACTGCATAGCCAGTAAACAGGGTTTTTAAACATACATATTTAGACATTTTTAAGACTTCTGTGCACCAAACTTATCTAAACATGACAGGCATTTATAAAACTAGACTGAGTGTAACAGGGAATAAGGAAATAAAAGCATCACTTCACAAGCCGGCTGCCTTTCTTACCTCATCGCCTCTGATCTGCCGCTGTGTCAACAAGCCAACTAAAAAGGAGTAAATTGGCTGACAAAGTCATATTCGGGCTTAATGGAGCTTCTCATAACAGTGCTAATAAAAAAAAAATTTAAGACAGAGAATGGATAAAGATCAGCAGAGTTAGAGAGATTATTAACTTCAGAAACACTTAAAATATATATATATATATATATATATATATATATATATATATATATATATACATATTGGAAACCCTTAAAAAATATATACTTTGAAAGTATATATAGGTTAAAGATGGGAGGCTTTGTCAAAACAAACCAAAGTGTAAGAAGGCTTCAGACCGGCCACACTGTGGGCTGTCTAAACTCAACGCCACAAAGCTAAGACCAATTAAAACTGGAAACAGAACCAATTCTATCTAAAAGTACCAGAAGCAACACACATTTAGGTTTGTGGTGAGAGACGGGGACACTGCCCCGTTGGCTTTATACATCTGAAGGTGTTTGGCAACTCAGCTCCAAAGGGAAGGAAAAACAAGTTTGTTAGTTACAAAAGACTCATTAACATTAATTGCATTTGAAACAGAGGTGCCAATATACTTCTTTTCCTCCCTTTCTGCCTCCTAAGCCTTTGAAAATGGAGTTAAAAATATATCAAACAAAACAAACTGTTTTAGTTTGCCTGGCTTGCATTACTACATGTGCCAGACACATTAAAAAAAACAAAAAACAAAACTCTAATTATATCCATCCATTATCTATACCTGCTTAATCCGTTACCGGGTCATGGGGGTCTGTCGGAGCCTATCCCGACGCATAGTAGGCGAAAGGCAGGGGTAGACCCTGGACAGGTCGCCAGTCCGTCGCAGGGCCACATAGAAGACAAACAACCAATCACACTCACATTCACATTCACACCTACGGGCAATTTAGAATGATCAATTAACCTACCCTGCATGTTTTTGGACCGTGGGAGGAAGCCGGAGTACCCGGAGGGAACCCACGCAAGCACGGGGAGAACATGCAAACTCCACACAGAAAGACCCACCGGGCCGGGAATCGAACCAGGAACCTTCTTGCTGTGAGGCAACAGTGCTAACCACTAAGCTGCTTAGTGCTGCGTCTCTAATTACATATGTACAGCACATATCTAGAAAATGTCATAAAAAAACTAGAAATCTTTCATTTTCTGAAGGCTATAGTGTTACAGCGGTTGTATGACTTTTGATACATCCCTTCATTTTTGGGAAATTTTGTTTTCGAGAGGAAGATCTGATGACAGAAGGTGCATTGGTCAGTAACAAGTATATACTTTGTGAGAAAACTCTCGTTCCTCTTATGTAAGTCCGTCACTTTGGGTTCCTTTCATATACATTGCCTTCTTTTCATAATAAAGCAGATTCTCCAGTCCGCCTTGAGCCAGAGTGCGCTTGTTCCTGACACTTTGATGGCTGTTGACTTGAAGAGAGAAGAGAAGAAAGGAAAAGACAGCAATAACAACGGGAATGTGTTTCTCACACAAACCTCACGTATACCCTCAAGCTTCAAACAGGTTTTTTCCATCACAGACTTGTGTTCCCTTTCAGCTGAAAACCTGATGGAGTAGAAAAAGTCTTGCTGCGGCCCTGCTGAGGTGACTCTGGGAGACAAAAATTAAGCTGAATGTTTTTGTATCCATAAACTTAATCTTATTTTCTCCCTTCATCCTGCTCAAAAATAAAGTCATCACCCGTGCGGTTGAAAGCTCATATTGACATCCGAGGACTGATAGTCCCCCTGCTGCTCCTCACGTCTGTTGGTTCAGGTGCTTTTACAAGTTACAGCTGCATGTTTGAGTGCCACTGCCCCCCGTTAATCCCCAACCACTGAATCTGTGAATAGTGCAGATTATTTACAGACACGGCAGCCAAGATGCTCATCATTATGTCTGCTTAATCTGCAGCACCGGTAATTGAAGGTGACCTGGA
Source organism: Xenentodon cancila (assembly GCA_014839995.1). NCBI lineage: Eukaryota > Metazoa > Chordata > Actinopteri > Beloniformes > Belonidae > Xenentodon > Xenentodon cancila. The sequence continues at coordinate 28,374,369 of CM026200.1, forward strand.
GTTAAAAATGCTTCCTCACCAGAGGGGTATCAGAGGACACTCACAAACAACCCCTACTCTTTCCACCTTTCAAAGCTTCAGCCCTTCAAAGGCTCTTTGAAGAGACTTTGATTACCAGACCGCCTATTACTAGCATCCACTGACAGAGTATTCAACAGCATAAAAAAATAAATAAATAAAAATCCTTGTGGACTAATAGCAAGTGAGAGACAGAATGTTCAGCTGTGTAAAAACAGTTGCGGATGCATGAGTATTGATAATTCCTTCATTTCATACGTCTTACACCAATAAGAGCACTAGTTGGACTGGTCAAGAACACAGATCACATCAGGATGCGTTGAAGATTGAGCCTTTTCCCACTTTCATGTCATTCCCCGTTCGAAGAATAAGACAGGTTGCTTGTGTGTCAATAAGTGAAGAAAAAAGAAAACTTTAAAGCAGGCGAGATTGTGAAGGCACTAAAGTGAAAGAACACAAAAAAGGAACATTATTGTTTGTATTTTACAGAATGTCCAAGTGTGGAAATTTTGTCCTGATTCTAAGGCCAATTTTGACATTTTTTCCGCCAGAGCTAATACTGAAGGGAACACTGTTGTCGTTATTTAATGTGCTCGTGTCATTTGAACATTCAGGCTTTCTCTGTGACTCAGATTGTTCCACCTCCACCACAGAAACTGAACAATGTGTCTCCGAGAATAGACGCAAGGTGTTTTCCATATCCAGAGCTACCAGACAGACTGCTCAGCACAACATCAACACTGTTTTTAGTATGAAAAAGCTCCATTATTTTGTAACACTGATCAAAGATGAACTACCCTGAGACTCCTCTTGTGTCTCTGTCACCTCACGTTCTACCGAAGACACTACAATGAAACACTTTAATACAAACTTCACAGCTTTTCTATGCGGACTGCTGCTAATATTACAGTAGGCATTCTATTTACGAGCACGTCAATGCACGGAGAAATGACAAGGTACCTTTTTCTTTTTTGGGGCATTTAAACAGATCTTACCGTCAAACAAATAGACACAGAAATCTTACACAGTGTCAGCGAAAGCAACACGTCTTCACTGAGCCAAAGCAAATAAATTAAGTTTAGTTTTCCTGCTGCAGGAGGTCTCTCATTATTTTTTGAAGTGTTAAAAAAACAGAAGCCAATGCCACGTGCTTTAACTTGAAGTGTGTTTGCATGACAGCCTTTTAACATGCAGCGAGAAAGATCTGATGTGGAAACACATTTCATTTGAACTTCCTCCCAGTATCACTTTTAGAGTGTGGACCAAGCCCCATGAGGATTTAAACGGGAGTGGCCAAAATGTTTGAAAATGTTCCAAACTGCTTGTTGTGTGGCTGTTTAAAGTCATTTTTGAATAACTGAAATCATTTTTATTAATGACATAACTGGGGCAAAGCTGTTTTATGGCCTTGGTGAGTTCGTGCGAACGTCACAGGGACGACGACGCTGCAGCGTGTTAGTGATGAATAGTTGATACGAGCTGCTGATAACATCTGGACACCTGCCTGATGTGTGCTGGCCGTCAGCACAGTGCCCCGGTCCATTTAAAATGAACTCGGGTCAGCAACGAGTCTGCGTCTGCCTGATTCACAGGGAGCGCACAACGTCCTCGTTGCACTGCATAATCCATTATTGATTTTTAAAAACACTCATCCTTTTTTGGTCATTCACAGAGAGATCAGAGGTCATCGTCAGAAAGGCTCCCTTGGGGTATTCACTTCAAGCAAAGCTGTCATAAATGGACTGCATTTATGTGGCACTTTTAAGTTTTATTGACCCCCCTCAAAGTAAGCCACGTTTGCTCACTTACACACACATTCATGAAGCATTTTTAGTGCCTTTGTTCTATTGTCATTTATGCATCAAAGCTCCGTCCACCAATGGTACAAACATTCTCTTTGGAGTTCATTATCTTCCTTACAAACACTTTCACATGCAATGTGAGCTAAGACTCCAACGCCAAAATGTCCAATTACTGGATGGCCTGCTCTACCTCCTGAATGTAGCATCTGAAATGTATTCTTAATTTAAATGTAGTTTCTGGGAGCAACAGTGGCTCTCCAGTGACATTAAAAACATCTATTTACATCACATTTACATTTCAACCTGATTAAGGTACATCTGTTCAGCTGCGAAGAGTCAAGACTTACTCCGTCTTTAATCAGAACTTTCTTTGTGTTTAGTTTGTGTTACTTCATACAATCTGTCACTATCACGTTATTGTCCAGTACCCAGTGAAAGTTTGTGTTGCTCAGAGTGACGTCACTGCTCTCACAAGCTGGCGCTTTAATGCCACTCTCATTATATAATCATTTTCTCTGTATGACTGGATTTACCCAGGTTTTGGTTACTCTTCTCGTTTCTTGACTACTGTACTTTATGTCTCGTCTTGCTTTGCTTCCTCTTTTTTTTTCAGTCATACATATCTTAGTATACTTATAACCTTTCACTTTCCTCGTACATGGGGAATCAAAACAGTCTGTTTTCAGCCAGTTACTTGCTTTTTTTTGTTTCCCTCTGTCTATAATTCGCTGGCTTAAAGAGTACACGCCTGTCTCTTGCGCTTGTCTTGTTTTTGCTCTTGTAAAAATGGACTTTTATCTTGCTTTGTGTGCCTCGCTTTATCATGAATTTGAATTTACTTCACAACGGCAACCAACTCCTCACTTCTTTGAACGCTTTCCTCTCACAGAGGGGACTATTAAACTGTTTTTTGAACAAACAACTTGATCTCTATGTGGAAATAACTTTGATGTATATATAAGGCTTCTTTTCGTTGTGTTCTTGTTTAGAACAAGAAATAGAAAAGTATATATGTAAGTGAATGTATGGCCGATACCACGCTACAACATGTGTTTCTCACAGCTTTGTGCCTTGTTTGCTCTCCTCTGAATCTCATCTGTTTCCTTTACTTTTATTTTGTCTTTCTCTTTCTGTTTCCCTTCATTCTGTCCCAACAGGAGATCTGTATCCTGTGGTGTAGCCTGCAGATATCACAGAATTAGGTGTTTTTTTGTTTTTTTTTTACTCCATTAACATGCACACACATTTTGACTGTCTGGAATATCTAGTTTTTCAGGACCTCACGAGAAGTGTATGTTTGTCTCTCTTTTTTCTGTTAACAAGGGTGACCAGGCAGATGCCAGTTTCTGTTTTTAATGCACCCGAACACAATCATATTAGAAAATATACTATTGTAATTGAAAAAAAAAAAAAAAAATAAATAAATAAAAAAAAAAAAAAATAAAATAAAAATATTGTAGTGGAAAAAAAAAAAAAAAAAAAAAAAAAAAAAATGGGAGGGGAGAAGTCCAGGTGGGGTGGGGTGGGGGGGGGCGTGCGGGGCTTTTCGGGGGTCACGTGCCGGGCGGTCCCGGTGGGTCTCTGGGTGCCTGGCTGCCTGGTCCGCGCTCCTGCCTTCCGGATCTGGTCCTGCGATTGGGATTTCTGGGGCCCCGGCGGGTCTGGGTTGCGCCTTGGTTGGTGGGTCTGGTGCCGGGGCCGGCCTCTGGGGGGGGGCCTCTGGCGGGGAAGGTGAGGCGCCGGTTACTGTCTGGGTGTGTTGCGGTGTGTCGGCGGGCTCCTTCTCCTGGTTCCTGCGCCGCCTCCGGGTGTCGGCTGTATCCCCGCCCTGCTGCCTCCGCTCCCGGCCATGTGTATCTGCGGCCGGTGGGTGGTGGCGGTCCCGGCCCCCCCTGGGCTGGTCGCGATGCTCTGGCTCCTCTGTCCCTCTTCCCTCCCGCCTTCCGCCTGCCCCACCCTCTTTGCCTGTCCGGCACCGTGGCTACTGGAGTTCGGTGTCGCTGTCGCGTCACCGGGGCGCGTGGCGGGGGCCGATGCATTGGCGGGCCACCGGCGACACTGTTTCTTGCCCGTGCGGGGTTCGATATGTTTGGGGGTCGGGGGATCTGGGGGCATCTCGCGGCCTTGTTTCCTTGAGCCTGCTGGGTCTCCAGCTGGTAATGGTCTGTACTAAGGGAGGGTGTGGGATCGGCGGCCTCGGATTCCTCCCTCCCCTCCTGCTGGCTGCGGCCGCTGCCGTGGGGGGCTGGGGTGGCCCAGGGCTGGGGGGAGGGTTGGGGCGCTGACCGATGACGATAGGAACCAACAACGGAATGGTAAGAATAACTAGTTAAAGGAGGAAGTGTTTAAATGACTTAATATTATTAGTTTTGTAATTAATAAATGTATTATTATTATTATTATATTCTTGTATGTATTTATGTGCAAATAAGTGAGTTTATATACATAGATGCATGTTTTATATGTGTATGTGTATGGGTGTGTGTGTGTATGTGTGTGCGTGTGTGTATGTGTATGTATTGGTGTGTATATATGTGTGTGTAGTTATGTACGTGAGTATGTTTGTGCATATGTGTGCGAACGTATGTGATATGTATGTATGTATGTACGTATGAATAGCTGTGTGTGTGTATGTGTGCGTGTGTGTGTGTAGTTATATACGTGAGTGTGGTTGTGTATATGCGTGAATGTATGTGGTATGTATGTATGTATGAATAGCTGTGTGTGTGTGTGTGTGTGTGTGTGTGTGTGTGTGTGTGTATGTGTGCATGCATGCACGCACGCACGTGTGTGTATGTGTGCATGCATGCACGCACGCACGTGTGTGTGTGTGTGTGTATATGTGTGTGTGTGTGCGTGTGTGTACATGTTTATGTATTTGTGTGTGTGTATCCCTATGTGCATGTATCTATTTAGGTGTATGTGGATACATGCAAGTGGGTGTATATACTTATATGGATGATATGCATGGGTGTGTGTATGTATGTATGTATGTATGTATGTATGTATGTATGAATATGAGTTGCATGAGTGTAAGTAAATGATTACGGGGAAATGTATTGTGACATGAACATGCAAAGTGTATGCATATACTGATATACTATATGCGATGATTTAAAGGTATGTGTATGTATATCATATGAATAGCTACTTATGTGTGTATATATGTGTGTATGTATGTGTATATATATATATATATATGTATATGTATGTGTGTATGTATGTATATATATATATATATATATATATATATGTGTGTACTTCAATTAGGCACACCTGTACAGCATGTATCAATGTATATTTGTATGTATGTATAATCATGTACATGTGCATATGTATTTTACACCTATGCATAGCAAAACTCTTAGATGTCCACACATTAATCCATGGTTTATTTTCATTGATTGTATGAATATGTGTGTGTGTGTGTGTGTGTGTGTGTGTGTGTGTGTGTGTGTGTGTGTGTGTGTGTGTGTGTGTGTGTGTGTGTGTGTGTGTGTATGGATTATTTATCTATCTTCTCTGTTTATAACTTTATTTTGATATATGTGGACATGTATGAGTATTTAAATACTTCTATGCCTATTATATATGACTTTTCAATACTGCCTCCAACCCCCCCCCAAACGCTCTAATGATGTGATTGTAAATAGAAAGCTCCTCCCCCCTTTTCTCTGTTTTCTTTTTTGCTTATAACACTTGATTGTCTTGTGTCCACTTTTTACTCTTTAAACAACACATTATAAACTCTTCTTGATGCATATTACAACACAGACACCAGACTGCACCACCACTGTCTCGTCTCTCTCTCCTGCTCTCTCTCTCCTCACCCTCCACACCCGGTGACTCTAGCCCTCCTCTGCAGAATATTTATATCCCTCTTTCTGACTCTCCCTTTACTTTTATCTTGTTTGATTTCTCCAGGGATCAATAAAAATATAGTTTGACTGTTATGAGGGCTGGTGAAGGTAGCACGCTTGCACACACCCACACACACAAAACACCCTTGGTTACTAGATTAAAATGCATATATACAACTCCGGTTATACCAACATGGTATCAACCATAAATATATGTGCAAACAAGGGCAAAAAAAAAAAAAAAAAAAAAAAAAAAAAAAAAAAAAAAAAAAAAACAAGGGTGACCAAAGATATTCACTTTAAGCGCTGACTAGAAGTGAGTGAAATGTGAGCAAGAACTTCAAGTTCCACTAAGATTATTGCATCATTCCCAGCTTCTTCCAACTTGTCACAGGTCTACAATGTTCCTGCTGGAGGGTCATTATGTAATTTTAAGATCCAAATCAAATCTCACCGGCATCCGTGCTATCAAATCATTCATATTCATTCATCTGGCTGTTTATTGATTTGATCCTGGTCTCTCCTCTACGGCGGGAGCTGATATTCGGGGTTTCTTTGACACTTTGTTCACAGAACACAGCAAACTGGAAAGTGTGACTAAATTGATTAGGGTTTCTATGGGAGATATGGATCTTTTTCAGGGTCGCCAAATCAGTCCAAGCTTCATTTAAAGTAGGACATTCCTACTTATACGTCTAACCTTCTTTTTTTTTTTTTTTTTTAATAATATCAACACAAATCTAAGTCTGAAAGCTTAGTAACCATATCAGCCCGTTTGCTTATCCATGCATTTTTCTGAATCACTTCGGGCCTTCCAGCTGTTGCGTAATCCAATTTGACGTTGGATGGTGAATGACCTGATCACAGCGTGGTTTCCTAGCTCTGGTAATCCAATAACAGCGTAGCTCAACAATCAATACGAGCAACACAAGCAACACTTTGAAATCTCTTTGAGGCACGTAAAAACAGACACGCACGCATTGTCCCAACTTGTAATCATCTGGACTTGTAGCCAGGCCAATGTGTTAGATTATTCATCAAAGCTGGGCAGCTGCTGTGCCTTTAGGCAACTTTCTGGGATGAATCCCTTTTTGGAATATTTCTGCCTCGGCTTCAGACATATGCCCTCAGATAAGCCCTCAGACATCTGTTAGCCTTGCAAGTATCAAGAGTTTGCAATGTGCTTAACGTTTGTTAGCTACTATTACTTTAGGAGTAAACTGATTAAACGCAGTTAACCATCTAACTGGTAGCATCTCAGAATAATTACGTCAAAGTTTGGTTTGGCGTCTGTGCTGTTATGCAGTCATGATTTGGATTAAATGCAACCTTTTCCCGGAGCACGTTGTAATGTGAAGCTACCTTGTCTATCCTTTGTTGCAGTAAGACACCAAGTGGTGGTATATTACACACTGGCTCTTTTAGACATAAATATTTTAAACAAAGTCAATGAGAAAAAAATGTGGATGTGCATACTTCTGATCCTTTTTTTTTTTTTTTACCTCCACTGGGGGCAGCACGGTGGCTTAGTGGTTAGCACTGTTGCCTCACAGCAAGAAGGTTCCCGGTTCAATTCCCGGCCCGGTGGGTCTTTCTGTGTGGAGTTTGCATGTTCTCCCCGTGCTTGCGTGGGTTTTCTCCGGGTACTCCGGCTTCCTCCCACAGTCCAAAAACATGCAGGGTAGGTTAATTGATCTTTCTAAATTCTCCCTAGGTGTGGATGTGAGTGTGATTGGTTGTTTGTATGTGGCCCTGGATAGACTGGCGACCTGTCCAGGGTGTACCCCTGCCTTTCGCCTGATATGTGTCGGGATAGGCTCCGACAGACCCCCGTGACCCGGAAACGGATAAAGCGGGTACAGATAATGGATGGATGGACCTCCACTGGGTACAAAGCCAGTACCTGATCCTTTTTAATATCTACAAAAAAAGTTTAAGTAGTAAAAGAAGGACAGGAGGAAGTTTTTTTGAAAATGAAATACAGTTCAGAGACTCTTTGAAATCAAAATGTTTCATAGGAGCTAAAGTATAAAGAAAAATGTTCACTTTTGCTTTGCCGTCCAGTAACTTTTCCAAGGAGAAAAGAATGTCAGTCTTTTTCAAACGTTTTATGTTTTGTCTTCAATAATTTGGAGTATGTGTTCTTTTTTGCACATTTGCTTAAGGGTGTAATCTGCAAACCTAAAGACGGGGTATCGCTACAAGAACAATGGAGCTCAAAAGAAACCATGCATCACCTTCCTGATAGCTGCTTAATCCTAAGTCCGAGCCATGGGGGTCAGATGGAGTCTATTCCATCTCTCTACAGGCAAAATGCAGGGTGTAGTGCCACACATAGATACACAACCACACACACACACAGAATCACCGGTTAACCTGACATACATGGTTTTGGCCTGTGACAGGAAGCTGGAGAACCTGGAGAAAAGCCACGCAAGTGTGGGGAGATCACAAAAACTCCACAGACGTAGATAGGGTCATTGTTTTGTGGCACAAAATGTCTTAATGTTTCTCACTTGCTGTACAACTGTTTGTTGTTCTTTCCAGATTGTGAAGCGTCTCTGTTTCAGTGTGAATCATATTTCCTGCGAATGTCTTTGTTGTGGTAGGCAGTCTGGTCACACATAGGCAGTCTGGCCCATAGAACTAGTTTCTACATCTGACTGTAATGAGTTTGCAATATTCTTTAATAATAAATTTCGATTTCCACAACACAAATAACTACTCTGCAGGCAGCTAGACACGTAGAGCGGACACATTTCACACCTGTCGCTGATAAAACAGCCGAAGAGATCAGCTGCAGTCTGAGTCCATCGACATCCCGCCTTGATGAGTTTCCCACTAGATTTTTAAAGCCTGTGCTGAGCAGTTTGCTGCCACATGAGGTCATCTCGTCAACATGTCACTTCAGACTGGAACATTTCCAAAAGCCTTAAAAACTGTTGCTTTTAAGCCTCCTCTAAGGAAGAGCAGTCTTTGACACAGTTCACTATGTGAGACATAGGTTAGAAGACTGGGTGGGAATCACTGGTTCTGCTTTAAACTAGTTCAAGTCCTATGTCGAGGACATTGGATTAGAGTTTATTGGTTGAGATGATTCGTCTTTGGCCCAAAGTTTAGATAACTGTGCACGATATTAACAATCTGAATTCAGCACTAGACGAAAAGAAAACACACATCTAAAAAATGAATGATAGTCCAAAACTTCTTCTCACTGCAGAAGTGCAATGCTGCATTGCCTAATGCTGTGCTGAGGGCTCCAGTTGAGTCAGCCCGTGTTTACTGTCGCTCCATTTCTCTCTACGTTTGTGAACCTTACAGCAAATTGCAAAGACGAAGGTCTAGTTAAGCTTTTATTGGTGGAAACTTCAAACAGGAAACTCATCAATCATTTCCATGTGGCATAAAGAGTCTGAGGGCAGGGTACACTTCCAGAGAAAATACTAACAAGACAGCACAGAAACTAGTAGGACTTGTTCTTTTTTCCTTGTTGTCAAGGTGCAGTCCATTTATAAGTCAACAGATGGCAGATAAATAATGGAACAAAAGTTCAGCTGAGAGAACAATTTTCTCAGGAATGTACTTAGACAGTACAGTAGGTTTAAGAAATAATTTCAGCAACCAGAGTGGACATTTTCTTACATTTTTTTTCTTTTCTTCTCAGGATTTTTTAGGATATTACCATTTGTTTTTCTGAGGTCGTGTGTTGTAATTGTGCAGTACAAGTTATGGTTTAAGTTTGGCACAAAGTAAAAAGAGTTATAATGCTGAGGATGATGCAAAAACAGGATATATCACTGACTGTGAAGTAATTGTTAAAAAATGTATAAAGTGGTTTCAGGGGGTGTAAACATCTTTTTTTGGATCTATCCGATAAGGACAACATGCAGCTCTTTTTAAGCAAGCACCTGCATTTTGAATTTTTAAAAGAAAATTGACAAATGTGGATGTTATCTATGAATTGTGCAAACAATGTTCCATTACTGCCCTGCTAGATCCTGGCACCAACCCCACTGTTCCTGCCTTGAACTGAGACGGCAGCCCAAAATAATAACAAAACAATGAGAAAAAAAACTGCAAAGAAAAGGAGCAGCACAAAAGAGTGAGTCAGTGTTGAGGCAGCCAGGGAAAACGAGAAAGAATACCCTGCACTTCATCAAAATCTGTTTCAAAATGAAAGAAATAATAGAGTGAAGTGAACGTGATTCAGTGAAGACTAAGAAAAAAATCAGAAGGGAGTCATCGGATAAAAAGAAGCGCTTCGACCTTTAATGTGTGGAGCTTTTTCAAACATCCAAACAAACCAGACTTTGGTTCAGCACAATAAATGGACCCATAATGCCTGCACTATCCCTGATGGAGCCATGTGCTCGCTATATGCGGATTATGCAAATGCATAGAACCACACAAGCCACTAGGGGGCTCCATAGCTGAATCTACAGCTTCTTCTAGACAGAATTAAAACAACACGTCTGCAGGGAAGTCGTTATTTCCCAAACAATTTGGGGATGCTCATGAATAGTTAACAATCACATTTTTAGTTCTTTTGAATTGTTTCAAGGTAAATGTTTGACACGATAGAATGCCAAAAGTTCTACCTCCACAGATTCAGGACACCCTGTACCAGACTCAGTAAAGCAGCTCCAGAACAGAACCGAGCCTCCTCCATGTTTCACTGTAGCTACAGTATTATTTTCTTTGAAGGCTTCATTTCTGCGTCTTTGAACATAGAGCTGATGTGTCAACAAGCTCTAGTTTTGTCTCATCTGTCAGGAGGACATCCTCCCAGAAGCTTTGTGGCTTATCAATAAGCATTTTGACCAATTCCAGTCTGACTTTTTTATTTTCTATCAACAGTGGAGTTATCCCCAGCCACCCTCTTTGGTTCAAACAGGGATGGATGTTGTGATCTGTCGCCGATGTGCCTTGACCTTGGAATTTACCTTGAATCTCTTTGAAAGTTGTTGCGGGCTTTTCCGTTACCATTGATAATATAAGTCTCTTCAGTTTGTCATTAGTCTTACTGTTGCAGTCACATCCAGGGACGTTGGCTACAGCTCTGTGAACCCCTAACTTCTCAATGAAACTTACTATTGTATTTACAGGAACACTGAGATGCTTGGAGATGGTCTTCTAGCTTTGACCTTTTTTTCTTTCTGGTCTCTTCAGACAACTCCCTCCTTTGCTTTTTCTGCTCGATGTTCAGTGTGGTAAAAACCATGAGACCAAACAGTAAAGTACAGACAAGTAAAGACTTTTAACAATTATATTTGTATTTATTTATTTATTTATTTATTTTTATATATTTACAATATATATTCAGACTGACTCACTGAAGATCGAACAGAGCTGTGATGTCAGATACAGGATGCAATTTAGTTTAACATTTTGGTCAAATAATTTTACATCTTTTTTAGGGAACCAACTAATCTATCCAGAGCAGTTTCTTTTTTTGTTTGTTTGTTTGTATAAATCATTCAGATGAACCAAAGTTCAAAAACTATGTGTGATTTTCATTGGTCACTTTTCAGTAAATGATTATTTATCAACACCTTTGTCAGGTTCTAGCTATTTCAGTGACCATTGAAGATTGTTTTTTCTTTTATGGAAGTGTATTAACACAATTATTCCCCTGTGTAAAAAAGACAAATCAGTAAGAAATTCTGGGTTCTGCTTTATGAGGCAATATCTCGAGCAATTTAAATCAGAGTTTTTAGCTAAAAACACCAAAATACCAGGGACCTGTGGCACAAAGCTGTTATGAAGCCAATCTGACCATGAAACCGACATATGTTGAAGAGTTTTACTTTTAATGAAAGATGTTTGTTCCACTAACGTGAGATACACTTCTCTGCAGGATTGTTTTGTCTGTAACTGTAACCATCAAAATGTTTAGTAAACAAACTAACCTGGTTGTGACACAACAATAATTTGTGAATAGTGTTTTTAAATACTTTAATACAACTGTAATACTACTTTCTGACAAATGATGGTTATATTTGCAGTTTATCCAGAGATATAAATAGCCATTTCAAATTTCTTTACAAATACCTGTCTTTATTCCTTATATACGTAAAAAGAGTGATTAGTGATTTTTTGGCATGATTAAGTCAAAATTGTTGGACTTCACTGTCACACGGTGATGGCTGTTGACAAGCAGCACATGATAGATTGACAGGTGCCCCTCATTGCCTTTATTAGCCCACTTTATTTATTTTGCTATTTTTGGTCTGTGATGATTTGTGTTGCTGTCAAATCTAGAGCTGTAAAATGTTTAACCCCTTTTCACTTTCTGATTGATCAGAAAACATCCCTAATTTTGCATGCTGTGAACAGATGTGATCAGGGTTATTAATGCTGCATGACTGAGTTCGTTTGTGGAATTTTGAAACTGTCCATATGCAGAACGCTTCCAGGATATATTTAGCAGTTAGGTCCAGATCTAATTTAGTTATTTGGACTACAACAACAAACTCACTCATTCTCTTGAATTGTCCAGTAATCAATCAGCAGCTTGATCTTATACATTGTCCTACAAAGATCAAACTAATCATCTCTTCTTGCATATGAAAAACTGTTATGGTGTTTGCAAATTGGACATTTGGGATATTCTCACACGGGCCAAGGGATTCATAGAGTTGCAGGTTGGGGAAAAGTGTGTTCAACATACATCCCAGGAGTAATATGATGTCAGGGTCTTATCGGTCAGTCCTGCTTCTCCCTGAGCCTGTCAGTGAGGATGTACAGTGTCATCTGTTTGCAGAAAAACACCAACCTTCATGGTGTTCAAAGCTGAAGTCTTCACTCACTTATGTTGAGGCTTTTTTTTTTTTCCTTTTTTTCTTTTACTCATTTTCAGGGTTTGTGGGGCAGAGTGGAGGGTAGGAGAGATATAGTTCTCAACAAACAGGGAATGCACTGAAGGGGGTCTAGGCTGGGTGGGATGTGGTCTTTGATGTGCAGGAGAATCAGTTTCTGAAAACCCTGCATAGCAATCAGAGTGAGTGCTTCAGGGCAGATATGGCAGTTATGAGAAGGAGGGCGAAAGAGGAGCTGTATGGTTAAACTCTTGCGATTGGGTAAACTTTTAATCCCATCACAAAAAGACACACTATTACAAAAAAAAAAGCTACATTCTTGATGCTGGGCATGCGGCATTGCTTCAGTTTGGCCCAGATTTGTGCAGGATGTAACTGAAATCTTGCCTGACACCAGCTGGAATCGGCTCCCGCCATAACCCCTAGCTGGCTTCAGTGTAATTAGATTTGAATTTGACTTGGTTGAAGATAAATATACTAATGTGGCTGGATAAACTGTAGGCATCACTTGTAGCTTCAAGAAGAAGAAAAAAGAATCATGCAACAAAAGGAACATTGCTATTGGGCACACCTAAATACACACTTGTATCTGGGAAAAAGGTGCTCCAAACCTTTGTGGTTTAGCCATTAACCGATTGTTTGGAGGTTGGCAAAACTGATCTGACAAATCTCATGAATATTTAATAGTGTAGACACAGCGTGCAAATCTTAGAGGTTTCCACAAATGTAACAACCTTGAAACTAACAGTGATAACAGTGCTATTTGCATTTGTATTTTTTTTTCTATAAAAATCAGAGTAATAGAAACCCCCAAGCTTATTCTTCTAATTAGCCATTTCCATAGAAGACTAATTAACACTCATCCAACATCTGCAGAATGGACTCAAAGTTAGTATTCAGCCCTAAGTGCAGGATGAGTTAAGATGTGTAATTGTTTTCCAGGAAATGGCAAGTTTTTTTTTTTATATAATATAAAAATAATTTTAAAGTTGGTGGGTACTAAAAGCAGTGATTTATGAGAAAAAATGTGATTATGATGTTATTAAAAATAATGTTTTTGGTTTATCGACATAATTGCTTTATTATATTTTTATTATTATTATTTTTATATGTCTGCAGTGAGTCTTTAACATAATGACAATATTGCTATAATAAAAGGTATATATATATATATATATATATATATATATATATATATGTGTGTGTGTGTGTGTGTGTGTGTATATATATATATATATATATATATATGTATGTGTGTGTGTGTGTACCTATATATGTATCTTATACAATAAAAAGATAAAATCTAACTATATTACATAATGATAAAGTATAGTCAAGCTTCCCGTAATGGTAAATCCATTACGACTAAGGAAAGAACAGGTAAAGATGTTCGAATCATTCTCATCAAAAAAGCTAAAAGCATGAAATGTTTAAGAACGTTTGGGAGATGCTAAAGTAGAAAACAATAAGAAAGAATGCAGTGACAATAACCAATGAAGCGTAAAACTCATCAGATGATTCAGTCTACCCATACAGATACAGATGTTGTTCCATAGTGGTTGAAATGGTTTCTGAGATTATATTGTTGCAAATGTTTTTAGTGATAAAGCTGCATTGCACAAAAGACTAACAACTAGACAAAGCATTTGTCGTGAACATAGTCATGTCACGTATGGTAGGCTTTTTCACAAGCGGCTATTTTGCCTTTGTGTTGGACAAAAGCCTGGAAGACAGGCTTCACGAGGGACAGGGTTTTACAGCTTGACATTTATGATTTTTCTCAGTCAGTCTGTCACATGTTGGCCAACAAAAGGTGAGAATAAGTCCCTTGACAAGGTGATGAGATTCAAGACTAAAAGCAAATACAAAACTGCAGTCATGGCTGCAGTATTGTCATTTGCCTGGGTTAGATGGTGCCTTGGCTACATTTCCAGTAAGTCCAGTAAGGTAAAGTTAGTTAAAATTGAGCCCCATAATCCAGCATATACATATAAGTGATAAATCAAAGTCTCTTTGGCATTGAATGATTCTAAAGAAATGATTCTGAATGTGAGGTTTGAAAGAGAGCGAGTCATCAATCAGATTTTGTAGTATATGTCATGTCATGCCATTCAGATAATAACCTGAACATTGTGATCAGCTGAAGAGGGCGTTGGACTTTTACTTTGTGGGTCCGGTGTTCAGGTGCCCTCTCCACATGCCTGCAGGGCTGCGTCAGGAAGGGCATCCGGCGTAAAACCTGTGCCAGATCGATGTGCAGCCTGTGCTCATCCGCTGTGGCGACTCCTCTGCTTTGAGGGACTAAGCCAACATAGCTGCGTGGGTTGGGATCGATTGAAGATTCAGGAGCTTTACATTTGTATTTGAAAACATCACAAGTTCATTTTTTTTCCCATCTGAAACAAGTTGTTTAAATCCTGCAAAGTATGCTGAAATGTGTTTGTTTATTTATCATGTACAATGCCTGAAGCAGAAATTGATGACTTGTATTTTGGGGCTGAGCCCTAGTTGATCGTTCTGTGAGAGAACTCAGAGATCCTCACCTCATCAGCTAAACGAGCTACTGACTTCAGTACTGGTATAGAAATGTAAACTAATTCATCTTAGTGGTGATATGAGAAGTCATTTACGTTCAGCTATGTAAATCTTTCACCTGAAGAACAACTGTAAGAGCATATCCATCTGCAAAAAACTGGATCCAAGATTTTTTTTCCTTAGCTCAGCTTTCTATGACATATAACATGACGTGGAATCAGTGAGTCACTCAGCAAAGGGTGATTTTCATGCTTTGGCATTTGTTTGTTCAGACTCTTGGAGTTACTAAGGAGACAAAAATAAACTGCAGTGAGTGTTTCCAACTTATTATTGACACTCTGACACTCAAGCACCCCCCCCCCCCCCCCCCCCCCCCCACCTGCCCACACACACACACACACACACACACACACACACAGCTGAGTGTGGTCTGCCCTTTTCTCATCCACGTGACATCTTGTTGCCAGTCTGTCTGAAGTGTAGTTTGCTTATTTCCTGCAGGAGCTGGAAAGTCTTAGAAGGGAATTAATTATGAATTTTTAAGAGATGTCTAATCTGTTGCGAATGTGGAGTTTTTGTTGTTTTGTGTGTGCAGTTAACTCGTATTTTGGCTCTCCTCATACACTCCTCTGCTTGTGCATATGTTTTCCTCATGTACTGTGTAATGTGGAATCTGCTCTGCAGAAGGAGAAATGTGTAAATCTTGTCAGACCTCCTTTGAGGAGAATTGTTTTTAATTTCAATGTCTAGTTTGGGTGTATATATAAGCTTAGGGCACACCAAACTCAGCAGACAAATGATTTAACGCTAGCACAACTATGATGGCAAGTGAAGAGCAGATTATTGGTAGATTGCAGGTAGTTGGAAGCTGGATATGCTTCCAGGTGTGGGAAGCGTCCTGGGTTCCATCCTGGTAGCACATCTGAGTCCCAGGGCACTTGATGACATCAACATTGATTTCCACAGGATGAGCAGGAAGGTGGTCTCACCTCTCCTGATTTCTGTTTGTTTTTGGATAGCTGAAAACCATTCCTCCCCAGGAGAACAAATGCAGAGAGAGCAGGAAGGAAGGGTGGATGTGTGGGACAATATATTAATAGTAATTATCCATTAACTGGAGAACTAAGACTTTTATGTTCATATGAGTAATACGATGTTAGTTGTTGGACTACAGAGACGACTATATAAACAGATGGAGACAGCAAACACTGAGGTGGTCAGAGGTGGGAAGCTCTGGTCCTCAAACATGTACAGAAGAGAAAAAGCGGGGGCAGACCAGTAAAAGAAAAATGGATGAATGGATGAACACTGAATTCCATCTGACTTATGTTACAGGAAGGTCCAACATTTTACACGATTGATTTTCAACAGGCACTCTGAGAAGTCAGCTGACCAATCTCAACAGCAAATAACAGCGTTTGAAATAAGTGGACTATTAAAGCTCTGACTTCATGTTTAATGTCATTTTAATTGCACCTTTATTCTGTTTCCTTTTTCTTTTTATGTTTTTTTAAGACCAACATGTATAATATGGTTTATCTGCATAGAAACAGTACACGATGTGCACACCTGCATGTATGATCATAGGTATTAGGTCTTTTAACAGTAGAAAACAAGGACCATCTCAGATACTAACCAGTTAATGGACTTAAAAATGAGATGTCATATTTCTCATTTCCTGTCTCCTCTCTCTTTACAGACAGCAACTTTGTTCTGGGAAACGCCCAGGTGCAGTCGCTCTATCCCATTGTCTACTGTTCCGACGGCTTCTGCGAGCTCACGGGTTACGCCCGTGCTGAGCTCATGCAGAAGAGCTGCGCTTGTCACTTCCTGTACGGCCCGGAAACAAGTGACCGGTCGACAGCCCAGATCCAAGGAGCCCTCGACGACAGGAGGGAGTTCAAGACTGAGTTGATCTTCTACAAGAAGGAAGGTCAGACGATCTGTTCGTCTACATTAACTTTCACTTAAAGTTCCCTTGAAAATGCCTAAGAGCTATATTTTCCTTGTCGTATATTTTGTTTAAAACAACAATGTTAGAGAGATTGGCCATTTTGAAAATCACATACTAACAATTGCATTTACAATCTAGTATGCAGTACATACCAGTTTGCTGGTCATTATTAGTAAGTTACAGAGATAATGTCTTTCATACTGCTCACATGACTGCTGTAGTGGTACATTACCGTATGGGACATAGTTTTGAGGTAGGCTGGTCAGTTGCAAACTAATTTTCCCAGAAGCAGCAAACCTTTTGAGTACTTCTCTCATAATACAGATTTTATAGTTGTTTGCATACTGCATATTGTCAGCATCAATATGCACTAGTAGTACAGTCTACTGTCATAAACAGTCTTTGTCTCCACGGTGAAAAGTCAATAAAACTCTGATTTCTTACTTCTACTGGCTCCATCAGCCGTGCCCCATATTTTCATGAACTCTGTTTATGACAGTTCAACAAATAAACGCAAAATTTATGACATTTTTATGTTGATGACTCATCAAAACATGTGTATGCTGATGACACAGCTAAAATAGCAGAGTGTTGGACGTGTCATTAAAATTATTCTCTTTTTTTTTTACGCTTAAAAATTACAGACCCTGCAATACCATTAGAAGCACCTAAAGATACGTTTTATTCATTGTGGGTTGTGAAGGTGAGATGTTATGAAAGAAAGATTGTTTTTGTGTGTGTGTGTGTGTGTGTGTGTGTGTGTGTGTGTGTGTGTGTGTGTGTGTGTGTGTGTGTGTGTGTGTGTGTGTGTGTGTGTGTGTGTGTGTGTGTGTGTGTGTGTGTCAACATACAGTACCATCACAGTATAAAACAGAATAAAGCTTCAGGAGTCACTAGTCAGCAATTAGTCATTTTAAAGATAAATACAAGAATTACAGTCTAAATTTTACAAATATGAAAATGAAATTACTTTTGCAATGGTTTTTAAGCCCTGACCAAGATTGTATGTGAATGTTTTTCTATTCAGTCAATAACAGTCTCATGAATTCAAATTTGATGTTAAATGCTTTCAAACAATTCATTTGAGCTGATCAGAATCTCTTGATAAGTTTATAAACTTTTTCCTTGGTTTAAGACAGGCAAAAAAGTCTAAGCATACCTAAATCCATCATTTTGATCCCTTTAAAGGCAACCTCTGTGCTAATTGGTCACATGTGTCTGCTACAAGAACATAAAAACAAAAATGTAAAAGTAGAAAGATATTGTGTTGAAGAACTAAACTGTACCACCTGATGGCATGGCAAACCTACATGGGCTGTAGGTTTTTGAGATTCCTTTAGTTTGCTTGTATGTACAGTATAACTCACAAAACTCAGTGTAAAAAATGAAACACAGTTCAGACTAGAAAAGAACATATTGATCGACACGAGTCACTTATCGGTCTAATATGTTTAACATGATGAATGGTTTGATCGTGTTTTGCTTTGGTTTTCTCACACAGCCTGCAACATCATTTGAATAGGAAAAACCTGTTTTGGGGGACTTGGGTCTGGTTGTTTTGGGCCACACTGAGTGCAACTACTGAACAAGTAGTTCTTCGCCACTACTAATAAACGAAGCACACCAGGTGGGAGTTTGTTTTAATGGAGTTTCCTGCAGGTGCAAAAGCCCCCTGACATGAGTCCACTCTAGATAACATCTGGTCCAGAAAAGACAGAAAATGCGTTTTTGTGTGGTAATTTTAGAGCTCTGAATTTAACAACAGAAGAATTAGATGGAAAAAGAAAAGAAATTACAATTTGAAACAATACATTTCAACATCTCAAAACTGTGTTAAAAGCCAAAGAATACAAAAATAAATATAACTAGATTAGAAAACGATAAAAAATAAAGTTAGGTTAAGCTTTCCATAAAGGGTAAATCTGTTAACATTAAGGAAAGAACAGGTAAAGGTGTTTGAATCAACCTCATCAAGAAAGCAAAAAACATGAAATTAGGAGATGCTTAGGTAGAAAACAAGAAGACTGTAACATCATATAATGAAGAGTAAAACTCTTTGTGATGTTTTTCCTCAACAGATAATTTAGGCTATTTAAACCTTTGAATAGTTGGGTTGAAAAAGAAAAAAAATGATGCTGAAAAAGCAAAGACAGGGAAAATCAAAGAAATATTTAATAAAAACAAGATATGAAAAAACTAGAGAAAATCCTCACTCTTTATAAATAATTCACAAATAATTGGTTTTATCAATGATTAAAAAAAGAGCGAGGAGGTAAGAAAGCAAAGGCTCAGTCAAATAAAAACTAACGGGAGTTGGTGATTTATCGACTGAGGGAGATGTGAGCGTTTCTGCGTCTCTGAAATATAAACCTATAACATAGCGCAAGAGGATTATAAAAGCCTGATTCTCACAAAAACAAGTAAATTATAAATAAGAATAATTTTAGCTTTCTATGGGACCATGTTGCAGTTATGTAGTAAAACAAGGAAAATAAGCACATTGTCTCACTCAGATCCTCCGGTCTGGCAGCAAATCCTTGGGACTGGACATATATTAGTCACTGAGTACATACTAATAAAATACTAAAAGCACCATGGTCGACAATGTTGTGCGCAGAAAATATTTTGGCAATCAAATTCAAAGTAATAATAAAAAATAATATTAAGCAGTTTGAAAAATTTATAAAACGGGTAAATGCATAAATAAATGTAGTCCCTTTTATAAAACAGGATTTAAAGTGTTGCGATGCATTCGGGCTAAAACCTATTCTCAGGTGTCCACCACAGTTTAGTGTAGCCGGCTACACCAGACTAATCTTTCTAATAAACCCAACGACTTGAAACTTGATTAAAAATCAACTCATCGTGATGATTTAATTTTTGTGATCTGGCAAGGTTCCTTAAAGACAAACAGAGCAAACATCTGCCTTGACCACTGTACCGACACAAGATTTAACAGTGATTTAAGAAAGAAATCCGGTTTACAAGATATGTGAGAAGAGGCCCCATTCTCAGTAATATTCACCAGTGCTTAAACGAATTAAATTAAACTTTAAAATGTTATGTGAAACTGGCCCAAGGTTTTTCACTTTTTCTGAGTTTCAAAGTCAGAAATGATGCTTTCTATGAATCAATAGTTACACTCCAGACAGTTCCACACACTCAATTTAAATCATGTTTTGATTTTCAAAACATTGCAAATGTAAATGAATTCAACCGAGCAATTCCCAAATTTACCAGGAAATATGTTGCACAAACCATTAATACTTGAATTTTCTCAAAAATCTGAATTTCTGAGTTCCTACTCGGGCGTTGGAACTGGAACTGGCTCATAGTCTGCTGTGTGTGTGTGTGTGTGTGTGTGTGTGTGTGTGTGTGTGTGTGTGTGTGTGTGTGTGTGTGTGTGTGTGTGTGTGTGTGTGTGTGTGTGTGTGTGTGTGTGTGTGTGTTTGGGGGGTGTACTCAGATGGAGTGGAGTTGCCACTCAATCATGCACATGTTGGGTTTTAGTACGTTTCCATCTTGCTAAAATGATACCGGTATTTCACGTTAACAAAAGAAAAAGCAGATCAGAACAGAAAAATACTTTCCCTGGAAATGATCTATAGTATCCCTGTAATTAGCAGCTATGTTGCTTCAGGTGCAACCTGTATCCTCACATCTCGCTGTCCTGAAGTCTCCGCAGGCTGTCTCACCTGCATCTGTTTAACATCACGTTCCAGTCAAACAGGGACAAATCCAGCCTCAATATGGCCCATGCTTTTATTGATGCAGTCCTCCTGCGTATTTAAATCCGTTATTTACATGCATGAGCCTCTGTTGGGGTTTAGTCAGTGAGCTGCTGTGTGCATGTTGCCAGTTGTCGCTATTGATGTCACAACTAAGAGCTTAAATGTGAGTGACTGGAGACCAAAACAGCTCGTTTTAGTTTGATTTCCTGCATTTATGTACCAATGAGCAGGCACTTGCTGATCCTCTGTGGAATTATTAGTTACATTAGAAGCCTGGTGATACAATATTTAAGATAATATATTATATTACTATACAAACAAGGCATGACTGTCCCTTTGTTTGAGCTCAGTGTTCTTTCATCAGCCTGCCATCAGTGCAGATTTTAACTGTCAGTAAATTTCACGTCTTCATGATGTCTTTCTCAACAGTTTTCTGTCATTCAGGCCCCAAAACTGGGGTAATTTATTTCTGACAGAAGTCCAAAACAAATGTGAAGTTTATATTCATGTTTGGTCAGCTGCTTACAGGAGGAAACTGAATGGATTTGTTCACACATTTTTTCATTTACACTTATTAGCATTGTTTGACTTCAGTAATAATATTCTTATAACTAAAAATCTGTCCCAGCAAGAAAAATATAATATCCTGTATGTTTTCCATGCAAGTGCAGCCATAAACCACAGCTCTGAGACGTCTGAATGATAATTACATAATGGCAGTTAAGATCAAACAAGCCTGTGTGACCCAGATGTGACATTACCCAACAATTTATTTTAAATATCTTCACACTGATTTAGTGTTTGTCTTGCAAATCCAGCAGTCTCATGGCAAAAATGTAAATAAATGTGAATGAAAAGAAGAGTCCTTGTATCTGTGCTGATGAACATGAAGTTGAACCTCTTATGAGAGGTGGGTTTCTTTCTTTTTTTCATACTTTTTTCTTTTTCTTTAAGCAGGCCAAGCCACAATTAAGTTTCTTTTCGAGATGCAAACTTAGTCCCTAGTCTAGTAGTTTAGGTGTCTTATTAACAAATATGGTTTTTAAAATAAAGATTAATCAGATGAAAGGGGCTGAAACGTCCCAAACTCCACACTATTTAGGAAGTCTTGCGTTTTTTGTTCGTAAAGCTTTGACACGATCTGTGATCTACCTGCTTATTTTTAAACAGCGATTTCTTTCCATAATTCTTTTCCTAAACCAGCTGTGGAATTACAAGTAGCCATTTCTTTATGTTAACTCTTACATACAACGATTGTGTGTAATATCTTTCTTTTTCTTTACCTTCTTTTCTTTAATAGTTAAACAGACATTATCAGATTTTTATGTTATTTGTCTCACACGAAGCGATTGTGCAAGTTTGCTGTAGTATGTCAGTTCTTCCGGTGGAGACTTAACCTGAATTTCCACACTGACCCCACTCCTCAAGGGTTCTAGTGAATTCAAGGGTATCGATGGCATATAAAAGCAGGTTTCTATTTTAATTCCCGGCACATGTTATCCCTGGTTGAAATAACCATATGGACTTACAAAGAAGAGCTCAGGGAACATATGTCCACTCAAATGGTCAAAGCAAATCTCTTTAAAAATGAATATTTGCAATGTCATCTCTGAAGCCTCATTTACACAACCTTTAAAATGAATACTGTGTAATTATCAGAACATAAATAAGATGGTTTATCGTGTAACAGGTTGAAGATATATTGATGAACTGCACATTTAGCAACACCCAACGGTAATTTACATCGTTAAAAAGGCTGTAAAGTATAGATTTTATGAGCACACTGAAGTGTCTCTGGAAATGTTAATTGGGAGACGGAGGCGAATAAGTGTAATGGTTGTGCTGCAATATGTGCATGATTCACTTAATTTTGTTTAGCAAGCCTTTGATGTGCATTTTTTTAAACAGATAGATTAACTGTATTCAATTCCGTTGATGTTTCCTCCAGGTACACAGTTCTGGTGTCTGCTGGACATTGTACCCATTAAGAATGAGAAGGGGGAGGTGGTTCTGTTCCTTGTGTCCCACAAAGACATCAGTGACAAGAAGAAGGAGCAGGACCCCGAGCAGGGGCTCGACACCGGTGAGTTTAAGTAAACTGCATCTGCCCGCAGTGCAGCAGTGTAAGTGACAAATGTGTTCAATTTGCATTTGCAGTGTTAATAGCCCGAAATACACACTTCTGCTTTCACAGGTTTAAGTGTTGAGATTTTTTTAGATAAAGGTATGTTTAGATGTGTGTTTTATGAATTTACCAGCAAAGGTAAATGGGATAAGGAGTCAATATCTTTTCTCCAGATTAAGGAGCTAATCTTTTAAAGTGGAGCTTTATTGAGGGGCTGTATAATACTGATTATTTGTTCTCATGCTCATTATCTGATTTTTATTATTTGCAGTGGTTAAGAAGCCGTTGGCTCCTCATTTGCTCCCCGGTAACTAAGCACCTTTTTGTACCTTATTATAAAGCGTTACCATTTATTCTTCAACAATATAATTTCCCTTTAAGTGTTTCAAGAAATATAATTGAATTACATTAGATTGGTTCAAATTGAAGAACAATCTCTATCGTTTTAATGCCTTTAATGCAAAATGAAGCGCAGTGGCCCTGTGATAAACTGGTGACCTGTCGAGGGTGGACCCCTGCCTCTCGCCTGTAATGAGCCGGGATAAACTCCGGCAGACCCCCGTGACCCTGCAAAGTATTTAAACGGCCATAAAAACTGGATGGAGGGATGAATACAGTATAGATAGAAAAAACGTCATATTTACTACTGATGGAGATTTTTTTTTACACACATATTTTATTAAGACATGAATTGTAAAATGATAAAAAAAAAAAAATAATCAAAACACACGCGCCTACTGCTATCAGCTTAAAAACCAGCACAGTTACTTCTCTTGCAAACCAATTCAATAAACTCCTTAAAAAATGTTTTCACTAACAGATTTTCAGCACTGAAGAGATTGGCTGCATACAGATTATTTTGCATTTTCAGCTCTGCAGTCATTATAACTGCAGCAAACAGCAATTAAACACCGATTAATAATTTTAATTACCCCCCCTCATCCTGATTAAATGAGTTTTGTCAGTTTGAGCATTTCATTAATATTAAATGACTTCCTTAAATTAAATGCACGTGTTGCACTGTAAACATTCAGTCAGAGATTACACCCAGCTCATTGCTCATAATGCAGATGTTTGATGAGGGAAGCCACATTTTAAATAACCGTTCAGTGTTCGTGAATTAATGAGAAGCAGGCAGGACTCAGCTCTTGACTGAGAGGGATATATACAAAAACGCTCGTCATGATTTCAGAAAATACTTTTGTGTTCTGAAGTCAGATTTGATATGAATGTGCAAAACAGATCATACAGAAATGCTGAAATGTCAGATTTCATTTTCTCAGGATTGAACTTTTCTTTCTTGTCAGCAAAATTGTTTCTTCAAAGGTACGCCTAGTTAAATGGAAATCATTGAGTAAACATGCAATATTCACTAAATGCGGAAACAAATAAAATGCCTAAACATACTAAACCACTGTCAGTTAACTGAACAGTCAGTGTGTGTGTATGTGTGTGTGTGTGTGTGTGTGTGTGTGTGTGTGTGTGTGTGTGTGTGTGTGTGTGTGTGTCATCATCATCATTTTAACACCAAATACTACGATACAGTTACATATTAAATATGTATGTAGTATTGTGCAAAATGCAATAAGAGCACAATCTGCAGTATGCCAACAATACCCAGATGGCACTGTTGCTGGGAGAATTGACCGCCTTTCCGCACACACTGCATCCCATAATACAATACATCAGGAGACATAGTCATTCCAACGCTCTCTTACAGTCGTCCTGACTGACAGTTTGACTTGTTTGTGTTATTGTCTAATGAGCATTAAGCCATGCCACCAGCGCTCCGGCGACCTTCTGAAGCAATTTCCGCCAAGTTGAAAACTGATCTCTCCCACACACTCTCACGTATTATTATCACTTTTTTTCATGTCTCAGGCACTTCAATCAAGCACCAGCTATCTAATTTCATGTAGAGGCTCACGTGGAACTGAGATGTGCTGCAGTTCCTCGACTGGCCACTAGGAGTTGGCTCCAAAAGTAAATCAATCTCCACTGACTCCCCTGTTAAAATGTCCAAATTTAGAGCAGAAATAAACATATAAAGCCTGGTAAAAAACAAAAAAACAAACAAAAAAAAAACATTTCGGTCTCAGTTGTTTCAAAACTTAAATCGAAATCTTATTTTTAAAGTGTTATAACATGCCACAAGGTAACCAAAGAGCTGTACAGGTGAATAAAAATAACACAAATAAAACCATAAGATAAAAATGAAAGCAATAAGCAAATTCACTAAAGTAAACAATAATTGATGGGTGACATGCCTGCGCCCCGTACATAAAAAAATGGGTTTCAAACACGGTCTTCAGAAACCAATGGGTCACGTGACCAAATGCATTTTTTGCAGTCTATACACGCAGCATCTGGCAAGGCTCTCACAAAAACGCTCATGTCCTGCATAACATGGACTAGCAGGGTGAGTCAATATGGTTACTGTTTGCAGAAACTGAAGTTTCTTTGAGTTGGTGCAATAATGAGAAAAATTCGCAGTGAAACGATTAGGCCTCCGAAGACCAAATTTAAACATCAAAAGTTTCTGTAAAGGTCGGGACATCATACAATTGTCGATTTTCCTGCAGCTGGTACAATCGCAAAATGTAAAGTGACATGACTTCTTAATAACTAATAATCCTGCTGTTCAACAAGGTGGCACCATAAAACATAAATTATTTGTAAATATTATCTTCCAGTAGTAAAGTATTTGTTTATATGATTTTTTTTATTTCATCGGCTATTTTGAAATATGATAGCTACATTTTAACTAATTAATTAAATTCATAAGTGATTAATTCACATTCACCAACTGGAAACCTGCCAGTCTGAACACAATATGCACATAAAAACACCAAGGAAAAGGTAAAATATTTATTATATTGCTACCACTGTTGATATCCATCAGCAGCAACTTTTGCTTTCTCAGACTTAGAAAGTAAACAGAAAGGAAAGAGAAAATGGATTACTTAAATTGTTGCTGTCACCATCATCTGCACATTTTCACAGTTCTGCTTGATTAAGCACTTCTCAACGTGGAATGGAATTAAAAGGAGAGGTTAAAGCGGCACACAAGAGAAGAATTAGCCACAATCACGTTTACCTGCCTGTGCCCAGCAGTAGGAGTCCTGCAGACTGGCTCGCGTCCGGCTCTTAGCACAGCGTGATGTGCCTTTTCAAATCAGTTAATGAAACGAAAGACGGGTAAAGGCTGGCTGCACATTTGCAGTAATATAGAAGGCCAAGAAAGAGGCTGTAATTGCTTAACTGGGGTCGATTTACAAATCCCTTATGACTGCAAAATAACGTGAAAAAAATGGCATGTTCAGACACAGGAATGCTGTGTTAATTGACTTTATTAATAATTTAAAATCCATAGCCAGCTTCCCTACTCCCAGCACACACAGACTCCCTCTCGAGGATAAACTGTTTAATCCTCAATATGCCAACAGCAAAAGCATGTTGAGCAAGATGCTCCAGGGACCCTGGGACCTCAGCTTCCTGCTTCTCCACTATGACTTTATCACAATGTCTTTTATTGTCTTCCTGAAGTTCGACATCTTGGTAAATGTAGTTATTCACCTATGTGGCTGTTAGATCATTGAATAGCATCCTTGTCTCTGTTGTAATTGTTACTGCAGAAAAGCCTCTATCGAAAAGTAATAAAGGGTTAACAAAAAACAAAGTTAAAGATTTTGTTTTGGGAGCCATTATACCAAACGTTTGCTGGTTAGGATTTATTGTAGTATGGAAACTTTATTGGCGTTGATGGCAACATAAATGGATTAATTTAACACAAGCGATAAACAGATGTCACCCCCAAATATCACCTACTACTGAATATCTGCTGTGGTAACAGGGAAGCTGACACCTTTGTACTTTTTTTTCCCGCATGAATAAACACTGAAAAATATTTATATTCAGCTGCAGCTTGACTGCTTGAATTGAGAATGCTCATCCACCACCAACGCAGAATACAGTCAAGTTAGGAGATGGTGGCACAGAAGGTCACCAGAGGTCTAGGAACTCAAGTCTTTTTTGTTAAAGATGCAAATGAAAAAAAATATCAATTTAAATTTAAAACTGGCCGTGGTGCTTACCATTGAAAGTGGTGCTCTTGGGAACATGGATGGGAACTGTTTACGAGCCACCGAGGCTCATACAAGTAGGCAAAAATATTTAAAGTAGGCTGCTTTTTACACATCGCTTCACCTTTTGAGACAGTTAACAGCTCATATTGTAACAGGCCAAAATGAGCATTAATTAGCAGTAACATCCATCCATCCATCCATCCATCCATCCATTAGCTACACCCCCTTGTTGTTATTTGGGGACGCGAGGTATTCATAACACGTAACAACTTACACTCTGACTTTTAATGCTCCTCACACCGTTTCTATGTCTGTGTCAGATACTGACACATTTACCTTTAAGTGAATATTGACAACTTTGTAAAGTGTTTTCAGGTGAAGGGAGGTTGTTTCTTTCTTTCTCTCTTTTTTTCAAGCATTTTTACAGGTTGTAGTTAGAACTTCGTTTTAAACGGCAAACCAACCTCGCGTATACAGTCTGACAGACACACCTGGGAGAGTTATGAGCCTGGGTTTGGACGCAGGTTTTCTTAGTGTCCGTATGCTCTGTTGTGTTTTATTCATTAGTGAAAGACGTCAGCCTTTAGCTAATTAACCCCAGCCCACGCAAAACCCTGCAGCGCTCTCCCTTTTAGAAGATTACTGAGACAGTCATACAAGGCCAGCTGGAGCCTTAGATATCCAATCAACAGTTTATTATTAATGACCTTCTGCTGTATGATTCTTAAAAGAAAAACAGCATCCAGTCTACACAAAAATAATAGACTGTTGAAGGATAAGTGACCAGGGTCCCCTAAAAACAGTACAGTTTTTCCCTCCAAGATTACATGTAAACAAAGAGAAAAGAACAAAGATCTATTTCTTTCTATTTTTAATTAAAAACCGAAGCCTTGAGTTTCGCTTCAGGCAAACCTTTGCACAAGATGAATCAACAGGTCTTTTGGTAATAGGAGGAAGTAGTGCAGTCAGTCTTCGCAGTTCTTTCTTTCTTTAGGGAAATGTATAAAATGACTGTTAAATATGATGTTTCCTTTTAAAACAGGAAGGATAAGTCCCAAGTTATTTACAAACCAACAGGCAACCAGTCATGGAAGAAATAAATAGTTTTGAAAAGATATCAACTTTTGTCTCAACCACTTTAAACCTTACTGGCTACTAAATCTGATCACTTTGATCAGCTTTTAGCAGCTTATCCAAATGTAACAGACAATAATGATGGCAGGCACAAGTAACAGGAGAATATGTTGTTGATCGCCACACATAATCCAGAGTGACCTTCACATTATCTCTGGACACAGATATGGATCCATACTATTGAATTCTCTCTTAAAAGTATCTGAAATCTTAATCGAGATTCACATATGTAGACAACAAGTCAATATGAGAACAGTTAATTACAAAAAAGTGGCATGTGCACATCAGAGCTTCTTGTATCACTGAGACAACATCTTGAGCGTTACAAAGTCGGGATTTGTTCCCCATTGATCTATATCCGATCCTTGTCAAAACATCACAGTTGGAGCTGGAGAAATCTGCGTTTGAGTCAACGTGAAGAGAATCAACCGGAGCTTGTTTTAAATTCTGCTCTCGCATTGTGGATGTGATCAAAGCTCAGCGTGTTTTCTTTTTCTTCTCTCCACAGATGAAGAGACGGGATTGGAGGTGCATCAGGTAACGCGGCCTCCAGGCTTCAACGCCAACCGGCGCCGAAGCAGAGCGGTGCTCTATCAACTGTCTGGACACCTGCAGAAACAAGACAAGAGCAAGCTCAAGATCAACAATGTGAGTTTGTCAGGCTGGTCTCTTCACTCTGGGACAACTGGCTAACAGGAAAACAAAAAAAAAGTTAAACGTATGAAAATATAAACACCAAAAAAAATCATTAACAAAGCATCATTGTTCCGCAATTTTTATTTTTGAAAACTGAACCAAAGTGCAGAAGCAGTGAGTGAAAAACTAAGTACATCCCAAGATTTAATAGCTTCCAGAATCACATTAATAAAATAATCATAACTTGAAGGAATTGTTTTCTCTGATATTATCAGTCTTTTAAAATTATTATGGATAAATTTCAGTCCACTCTTCTTTAAACTGCTGCGTCAGCTCCACGTATTCTTTTATACAAAACTCTCCTAAACACCCACCGCAGCATCTCAGTAAGGTCAAATCAAGATCACTTCATTTGTCTCCCTGTGAAAAGATTTATCTTAGATAAAATAGGAGAAAAGGGAAATTGCTGAACAGAGATACAAAAACATAAAAGAAATACAATAAAGACATAAAATCACATGATATACAATGTCAAAACCTATAATATCAGGGCAGTATGACTACAAAACGATAAATGTAAATAGATAAATACATGTGGTAACAAGTAACAGCTCCTGTCTTTTGATTGTTAATAGGTTTAATTGAAAAAAGATGAATGGGCTTGTGTACTTGTTATAATTGCACAGAGAAACATTATTTCTCCTCCCTGAGTTCATCAAAACATATTTGTAGGGCAGACCAGAGTGGGGTCATAAAATCATTTTAGCCTGCCTGAGGATAGACAGATCAGAAAGGTCTTAAATCTTCCCTGTTGTCTCCACCAAACGGAGTCTCTGACGTCTGGACTTTACTGTCAAGTTCCCGAAGCAGCTACAGATAATACTTTATACAGCAGATTTGCAAGATGACTGTTTGAACCCCAAAGATGCTGAGATACACACTCGCTACCTGTCTGCACCGGCTCATGTCCTTGTCAATGTGGACCCCTTGATGTTTAAATGAGGAGACCTGTGTGATCTCCTGGGTTTGTAATGTGGCAGCAGTCTGATCTCCAACTGTTCTGTGATTCAATGATATTTCAGAAGCAGGATGTGTTTATTTGCTGTTGATGCCCACCACACCGGCCCGTGAACCCACCCACTGCAGCTCGGCGGCTGCTCCAGTCTGATTTGTTTATGACTAATGGTTGTATCATCAAAGAGTTTACTACAAACTGACTGGGATGAAAGTGGACGCAGGCAGGCAGGCACAGAAGAAACAGAAAGGAGGAAGGACGACGACGACGACGACGACGACCACGAGGACGACGACGACGACGACGACGACGACGACGACGACCACGACGACGACGACGACGACGACGACGACCACGACGACGACCACCACGACCACGACCACGACGACCACGACGACCACCACGACGAAGACCACGACGACGACGACGACGACGACGACGACCACGACGACGACCACCACGACCACGACCACGACGACGACGACGACGACGACGACGACGACCACGACGACGACGACCACGACGACGACCACCACGACCACGACCACGACGACCACGACGACCACCACGACGAAGACCACGACCACGACGACGACGACGACGACGACGACGACCACGACGACGACCACCACGACCACGACCACGACGACGACGACGACGACGACGACGACGACCACGACGACGACGACGACGACGACGACCACGACGAGGACCACGACGACGACCACGACGACGACCACGACGAGGACGACGACGACCACGACGACCACGACGACCACGACGACGACGACGACGACGACGACGACGACGACCACGACGACGACCACGACGACGACCACGACGACGACCACCACGACCACGACGACCACGACCACCACGACCACGACGACCACGACGACGACCACGACCACGACGACCACGACCACGACGACCACGACCACGACGACCACGACGACCACGACCACCACGACCACGACGACCACGACGACGACCACGACCACGACGACCACCACGACGACCACGACGACGACCACGACCACGACGACCACCACGACGACCACGACCACGACGACCACGACCACGACCACGACCACGACCACGACGACCACGACCACGACGACCACGACCACGACGACCACGACCACGACGACCACCACGACGACCCCGACCACGACGACCACGACGACCACGACGACGACGACCACGACGACGACCACCACGACCACGACGACCACGACGACGACCACGACGACGACCACCACGACGACCACGACCACGACGACCACGACGACCACCACGACGAAGACCACGACCAGGACCACGACGACGACGGCCACGACGACCACCACGACCACGACCACCACGACGACCACCACGACGAACACGACCACGACGACGACGACGAAGACAACGACCACGACGACCACGACGACCACGACGACGACGACCACGACGACCACGACGACCACGACGACCACGACGACGACCACGACGACGACCACCACGACCACCACCACCACCACCACCACGACCACAACGACCACGACGACGACCACCACCACCACGACCACGACCACGACCACCACGACCACGACCACCACCACGACGACCACGACCACCACGACCACGACGACCACGACGACGACCACGACCACGACGACCACCACGACGACCCCGACCACGACGACCACGACGACCACGAGGACCACGACCACGACGACCACGACGACGACCACGACGACCACGACGACGACCACGACGACCACGACCACGACGACCACGACCACGACCACGACGACCACGACCACGACCACGACGACCACGACCACGACGACCACGACGACGACGACCACGACGACGACCACGACCACGACGACCACACGACGACCCCGACCACGACGACCACGACGACCACGACGACGACGACCACGACGACGACCACCACGACCACGACGACCACGACGACGACCACGACGACGACCACCACGACGACCACGACCACGACGACCACGACGACCACGACCACGACGACCACGACGACGACCACGACCACGACGACCACCACGACGACCACGACCACGACGACCACGACCACGACCACGACGACCACGACCACGACGACCACGAAGACCACGACCACGACGACCACGACCACGACGACCACCACCACTACGACCACCACTACTACCACTACTACCACGACTACCACTACTACCACTACTACTACTACCACTACTACTACCACCACTACCACTACTACCACTACTACTACCACTACTACCACTACTACTACCAGTACTACTACTACTACTGCTACCACTACTACTACTACTGCTGCCACTACTACTACTACTGCTACAACTACTACTACCAGTACTACTACTACTACTGCTACCACCACTACTACCCCTACCACTACTACCACTACTACCACTACTACTACTACCACTACTACTACCACCACTACCACTACTACCACTACTACTACCACTACTACCACTACTACTACCAGCACTACTACTACTACTGCTACCACTACTACTGCTACTGCTACCACTACTACTACTACTGCTACCACTACTACTACCAGTACTACTACTACTACTGCTACCACTACTACCACCACTACTACCACTACCACTACTACCACTACTACTACTACCACTACCACTACTACCACTACTACTACTACTACTACTACTACTACTACTACTACCACTACCACTACTACCACTACCACTACTACCACTACTACTACTACCACTACTACTACTACCACTACTACTACTACTACTACTACTACTACCACTACCACTACTACCACTACCACTACTACCACTACCACTACTACCACTACTACACTACTAATACAAGATTGAAAGGGAATGAAAAGTATAACTAAAATTTAAAAAAAAATTGAAGAAGAGTCTGGCATTTGCAGCAGAACCTTTAGCAGAAGAGAAGGTGTAATAATGCAGAAATGTCATCTCGTGCTGTGGTTCTTTGTGTACGAAATCTGGTCCTAATCTACCTGGATGTGGCTTATGATTGAACCTCCTTCTGCAGCTCCAATTATGAGCTTCTCAAAAGATTTTATAACAATAGAGATTAGTGTCACAAGCCTGTGATCACTTTTATCCTGAGGGCATGCCTCTTTGGAGACTGAGATTATAATGAAATTTGTACAAAATGCTGAAAACAAGTGTTTGTCTATAAAAAGAGTCTGCCATGCTAAGTAAGTTCATCTGCAAATGTCTTTAACATAGAAGCAGACATGCTGTCTGGTCCTGTTGCTTCGTTCATGGGGGCGGTTTTAAAGACCTTGGTAACAGAATGTGGCTCTATTAAAATCCTGTCCGCTTTTAAATTACAGACTACGCCTTTGAAAACTGAGTGGCATTGCCTGAAAATTACAAGTTGAAAGTTTCAAATTGCAGGCAAATGTTTTTCAATTCATTGTCCTAGCAGGGTTTTTTTGTTTGTTTGTTTGTTTTTTGTGGGTTTCTATTAATCTTAGTCATTTACTGAACTGTGTCCCACAGTTTATGTGTGATATGTAATATAATATATATAAATAATCTGCCCGTTCTTCTTACTGCACATTCTGACTTTTGGGGGCAAAACTGCTGGGACATCCACTCCTGAAAATATCAGCAACTGTCTTGAATGAATAATGGGCTCTAAATTGTTGAAAACAGACCTGGAAATAAACCTTTTCAGATTGAAGGGCATCAGCATTGGCATGTGGTATTAATTTTGTCTGCATGTCTAGAATGTGTACACACAGGACAGCTTTCACCCTGACATCACAGTGCATATCTAAGGAGGCTGGCTCTGCTTGCCGATGCAGCAGTGGTGCAACGTCTGATCATGATTGATGCTTTATGTAATCCAGAACTTACAGATATTGCAGTTTTATAGGACACACATAGGCGGGCAATGATTTTAGGTCGCAAGAGGCACAGTAACAAACGTTTTGAGTCCTTATTGGGAAATTGGACTATCAAAATGTATGGACATCTAATTATGTTTTACTGTGTACTAAAGCAGACATGTCTTAGCACCACCAAAGGCTTAATTATGTACTTAAAACCAGCCATGTCATTGCTGAATTTTTGCATCAAATGGAAATTCAATAATTTTCCATTTTGAAACACTACACTTCAGTCTTATGCATAACAGCTGAGAGGCCTGTCAACGTGCATTTCTCTTTCATCCCATCCAGAACATGTTCGGCCAGAAGCCTCCGATCCCAGAGTACAAAGTAGCAGCTATTCAGAAATCGCGCTTCATCCTGCTCCACTACGGTACCTTCAAGGCCGGCTGGGATTGGTTGATTCTGCTGGCGACCTTCTACGTGGCGGTCACAGTGCCCTACAACGTGTGCTTCACAGTCGTGGGAGGGCGAGATGAAGGCAGCAGCAGCGCCCCGCGAAGCCCACCCAGCGTCAGTGACATCCTCGTAGAGATCCTCTTTATTTTAGGTAAGACTGGGTTGTGTAACAAGTCTACACCATAAAACAAGAGGGATATCATACATAAATAATCATCTGCAGAGTATAAGTTATCATTTTGTATTGCTCTTCTTGTATTTTGCCTCCTTCTTGGCTTTAAATATGTTTTTTTTTCTGACGAGATTAAAAAAAAGATGTATGGCGGCTAAAAGATACATAAAACCACCCACTGATGAGAGGTCAGTCACACTTCCTCCATCGGAAAGCCTCATTAGTTATTATAAAATTTCTGTTGAAGTTGTTAATGACGCAAATTGCAGTAAGAGGATATGAGCCCTTCACAGTTGAGCATTACATCTCGTTGACAAGTCATTTCCTAGAAAACAGCAGGCCTCTTTATCACCAGTCTTGTCCTAGTAACAGCAAGAAAGTTTGCATGAGTGCTCTTCAATGAACAAACTCCATTAATGGAGAAGCGCGATTGAATATATGCCTCCATCAATAAAGTTCAGAAATAAAATTAAATGAGCAAGCAGGAGATAAACATCTGACTACTTTCGACCATATCCCATTTGTTAGGACTAATTGTCCAAGCCTGTTTATCAATACGTTCACTCAGCGAGCAGCAGAGGATGGGATTGTTCCATCACGTTTTCTTTAATTCATCCGTTTTATCAAGTGGCTGTACTTTCTTTCTCAAAACCAAAACGATCATAAATGTTCAACAAGGACATAAGAAATTGAAATTGATTGTGTATTATCATCTTAATTATATTGTGTTTTCTATTACTGTTAATTAAAAGATCAGTTCACTTTTTATGGCAAATGAATGCACAAAATCAAAGAAGAGATACTATTTTTTTTCTGACCACTATAGAGATCAGTGGCATAGCGAGTCAGAATCAGGCTTCAATTCAAGATGGTCACAGCAGTCCTGTTCCTGCAGGTAAATGATTTGTACAAGGATCGCGATAGTCGCGTGCAGCTCCACCTCACAATAAACAACAGAAGGTAACTTGGGAGTGGCTGGAAGAAACAACCAGCAACAAGAAAATCCTCAGCACACACTGAGAAACCAGAGTTACATGTGATAAAATCTGGTGTGAGTGTGTCATAAGGGATCAAATTACACTTAGCTGCAGTTCATGACACAAACGAGAATACAGTCAGTCAATGCTCAGCTGTCTGCGTCAAGACCAAATCAAAATGTCAACTTGCATTATAGGCACACTCCCCAGGCTTCTTTGTTTTCTCTTTTAAATGCAAAGTCATCTTTTAAACCCTTCGGACCCAGCCGGCAGCTTTTTTTTAATCTATTTTACAGTTACACTTTATGAGCTGCATAGTCTCATGTTGGGCTGCTGTTTAATTATTTTGAACCCTAAATCTGTGGAGTGTCATTTCTAAACTTTGAAACAGCTATTAGTTCTCATTAACACTTAATTTATATGCTGCCTTTGTTCACATTAATAAATAGTGCACTTGCATATGCAAAAGGTGTTATATTACTGTTTCAAACAAATGAACGTCATCCAATATGTGACACCAGAGATGAGGTTGCGCAGTTATTCATCTGCATTAGGTAGCGCTCAAGCAGCAACGCTGGAACAGTTAGTCTTATTCATATATGATAGATAGTACGTGCATTATGTTACACAACACACTATCTAGCTG
Source organism: Xenentodon cancila (assembly GCA_014839995.1). Taxonomy (NCBI): domain Eukaryota; kingdom Metazoa; phylum Chordata; class Actinopteri; order Beloniformes; family Belonidae; genus Xenentodon; species Xenentodon cancila. Next base: position 28,410,210 of record CM026200.1, read on the forward strand.
CATATTATTCGATTGTTCAGCGTGTCCCTGGTCACAATGGATCCTAATGCATTTGCACTGATACTACATACAGAACTTACACGTAGTTCCAGAAATCTGGAGCAATGATTTCCCATTTATTTAGAGTCCCTTTGAGCACACGCTGAGGACACCCAGTCACAGATGCAAAAATTACATGACTTACATGACACATCTGTTGACTTTTTTCCCCTTTTTTAATGACAAAGAAATAAAGAAGGAAGTAACTGACAAAAGCCAGCAAAACAACTCTAAGGTTGATGATACAGTATTTGAGCCCCTGTGTGAGATGCTTGTACAGATCTTACATCTCTTCTTCAGTCAGGATGTGAATGTTTTTTTAAATCAAAGCTAGAAGCAGCTTGCCTGCTTCTAGCAGCCTCTCTTCTTCTTTAATATATGGAATTATTCTGGCTCCTCAGCCTTCAACTACGATTTCCAGCGAGCAGTGCCGACAGACCAGGAGAAGCCTCTTAACGCCACTGAATATCATGCAGCCAATCAGAGAAATAAAGCGTGTGACACATTGTGAATGACGACCAGGGTGTCAACAAAAGACATCTCAAGTGACTGTTGTTGGTTTTTCAGTTAAAAACTAGTTTTTCTAAAGTGTTATTGGGAGCTCTGCAGCTGTCTTCATTATTTTGAGTAGTGGTTTTTGGACGCTCCTTTGAGTCATCACATAAAGCCCGCCACTGCCCCCTTTGGTTTGGTTTGGTACTGTCTGTACCAGTGGAAATGGTCGCAAACAAGGGGGGGGGGGGGGTACCAGATCCATTTCATGAAGTGAATGTTTCTGACTGTCTAGAAAAGGTCTTATTTAAGTTTTGAGTTGTTACATAACGTTAATATTTTTTGGTACATATAATAACAAAACGTGTATCTTAAACTGTTTCTTAAGAATCAAAATGACCAGAACTGATAACTTCCTGAAAACTTGAAGATATCTAAATGAATTTAATGTTACCACACTTTTCTTGCACGTTTGGTCATTATTATTTTTATTGTTGTTCATTTAGTCTCAAACCACTGAGAAAGAAGTTGAGAACAGACAGTTGGGTTGACAGTTGGTTGTTTTTAACACGCTACCGTCATTTTCATCTGCAGACATCCTGTTGAACTTTCGAACAACGTTTGTGAGCACGTCGGGTCAGGTGGTGTACGACGCCCGCTCCATCTGCGTTCACTACGTCACCACGTGGCTCTTTGTCGACCTCATCGCCGCCCTGCCCTTTGACCTGCTGTACGCTTTCAACATCAGTGTGGTGAGTCTGCAGTTATGAATCAACAGATTTGAGTTTGCATCAATGAATTCAAACAACATGTGACAGAGAGTGTGACGATTTTTCAGCCAAGACATACACATGGAGGTGGAGTTGCCTCACCATTCCACAGAAGTAAGGGGCACGTGGAGAATTGTAAAGTGAATGCATAACATCATTAGCTCCCATTAAGACGTATTAGATCAGCATTTTTTCTAAATTGATGCTTCTTACAGACACATGATACAGCAACGTGCTGAATGTTACAGAACGTGTCCTTAATTTGGATTTCCATGCACAAAATCCAAAAATATGATCAAATACAATCTAAATTTGAACACATACATATAAAATAATATTATTTTTTAAATTAAATTTGAAAAATTGATTAGATTTTTGGTAAACAATGAATTATACATTTATGTCTTGAATAATTTTTTTTTCAAATATGCAGCAAATGAATCAACAAACAAAATTAGTAAAGAAAACTAATTATAAATAGTGAAACCCCGGCCAAAAATACATTTTACACAGTTTAAGGTTGTAGAGAAAAGCATGAATCATATTTATGACTTATTTATGGCTTAATTTAACAGCTGAACATTATGGCTTTGCAAAATAAATAAATGCAACTTTCAGATCAAGTTGGGGAGAAAAGAAAATATTTAACCAATTAATTGTGAGAAATGTGTTATTTGTATTTATTTGTATTTCCAAACCAAAATAGCTGCACAATTGTAAGTATGTAAATTAGTCTGCGGTCGAAGTAGATCTCTTACACAGTCTAATGAGCTGTTGCAGCTGGCAAATAGGCAAAAAAACAAAAAAACAACAATGCTACAGGCCCCAACAAGAGAGCAAGTGCAAACAAAGTGGGAGGGATGTAAATGGGAACCAAAGAAGAAGACTAAGCATCAGGGCAAAAAAACTCAGAGCAACGGGCTTGAAAATACAGAAAAGACATAAAAAACAAATAACTACAAAACAGAAGTCAATGTTTGTGACTGACCTTTAGGAAAACAGCTGAAGGAAGTGGGATTTACATCCAGAAATGCCAAAAGTAAATCGTCATTAGCACCTACACAGAAGAACACAATTTCCAGCACAGAGAAGCAGCCATAGACTGAGGGCGACTGAGGTCCAATTAGAGAAAAAAAGAGACGCTTGAAGAAAAGCAACACATTTCAACACGGGCTCACGTGTCAGAGAAAGGACCCGTGGCGACAGCTGTCATTAGCTCTACAGCAAACGCAAAACAGGACAGTTTTAAACACTTTTATTACTTGATCAGCAATAAGTAGTTTTGGTGACGATATCATCTGTTTGTAACACTATGATCAAAGTACACATCCTGGCTCAATGTCCAATGTCAAATTGACATTGGACATTGAGCCAAAAAAATCAAAGGTCCATGACAAGGTTCCAGCAAAGCCGATCTTTTAAATGGCATACAGGAATGTTGGCGCCTGATTATTTGGGAGAACATTGTTGATCATGTAGGAAATTCCTGCATCAAAGACTTCCAGCTGTCAGAAAAACCTGAGCAGCTGCAACAGAGCACCAATTTAGATTTTTATGGCTTATGATTCCATATGTTTTCTCTTGCTTGATTAAAACATAATCTTAATTACAACTAGTTTGTTGATTTTTTCCAAAGCTGGAATGTTCAGCTGTGTCATAAAACAAACTTGTGTGGTTATGTGTGTCTTTTTCCCCCCTTATATAATTAAACAGCTGAACGAACCATCCATATTTCTCCTGTTTTGCATACTTTCCCAAGGGCTGTGTAACTGAGAACACTGTGTATTTAATGATATCAGTTTTGCACTCACTGTGTGGACTGATGTGTTGTGTATGTACATGTGCAGTACTTCGGGGTCCACCTGCTGAAGACAGTTCGGCTGCTTCGTTTACTGCGGCTGCTGCAGAAGCTGGAGCGCTATTCACAGTACAGCGCCGTGGTCCTGACTCTGCTCATGTCCATGTTCGCCCTGCTGGCCCACTGGATGGCCTGCGTTTGGTACTTCATCGGTCGCAGAGAGATAGAAATCCCGGGCTCCTGGGATATCGGTTAGTGTGCATGTTTTCATTCAAGCACAGTGTTGAGAGGAAGCCATTTAGTGTGTATATTTCCATAAAACATTATTATGGGCTATTAGTGTGAGACTGAGCTTCTGTTGTGCTGTAACAAGAAGTTGGTGGAAAGGCTGCCAGTGTTTTTTTTTTTTTTGGTTCTATATCAGCATTCATGCTGCTAATGGTCTGACCTTGTCTAATAACTAAATAGTAGTCAAGAAAAAGATTGAAGTCAAAAGTGTGCATTCCTGTGACGTTAGATTCTTCACTTCATCCACACAGATGTGAGCCTGATAGACCAGACCCACATCTGGAAAGATGTACCTGCAAAGCAAATTTCAATTTATTGGCAGTACATCCAGATTTCTGGGCTAATACAGATGTACAGTGCAGATTTAGAGAGTCTTTCCATATTATTAAGGACCATAAAAAACATTTCCCGAAGACTAACAGTAAACTGAGCTCTAATCAGATCTAAACCCAGTCTGTGGACAGGTGAGACTGGTGGAAAAATCCTCCCTTTTATCGCCCATTTGCTGTAAGTGGAGCGTGACCTGTGCACATTTTTATTGCCACTGTCTGTTTTATTTGAGCATTTAAGAAAATGTCCCTTTTTTCTCATCTGTACAGTCATGCGAAACAGAAAGCACACTCCTTTTTAATTCTAAGGTTTTATGTGAGAGGATATAAAAATAATCTAGTACGTACAACCTCACCCTTGTAAATGGTCTTCATGGTATATAACTTGTGCGTTTTTTTAACCTTACTCAGGTTCTACAAAGTGCTTTACAGTGATTCTAATTTAGGGTATGTTTTTTTACTATATTACTATATACTGTACTATATGTACAAAGTATATATGTTTGCTGTGTATACAGAGTAAATATATACACTACGCTGTTGTATATTTACTTTCATATTGTCACCTCAGGATAGATGGCTTCAACCAAGTGATGATTCAGTGCATTTATTGGGTTCCTTGGCTAAGCTGTTTTATTGTTTGGCATATAAATTTTGTTCTTAGTGGTTAGCACTGTTGCCTCACAGCAAGAAGGTTCCTGGTTCGATTCCCGGCCCGGTGGGTCTTTCTGTGTGGAGTTTGCATGTTCTCCCCGTGCTTGCATGGGTTCCCTCCGGGTACTCCGGCTTCCTCCCACAGTACAAAAACATGCAGGGTAGGTTAATTGATCATCCTAAATTCTCCCTAGGTGTGAATGTGAGTGTGATTGGTTGTTTGTATGTGGCCCTGGATAGACTGGCGACCTGTCCAGGATGTACCCCTGCCTTTCGCCTGATATGCGTCAGGATAGGCTCCGAAAGACCCCCGTGACCCGGAAACGGATACAGCGGGTATAGATAATGGATGGATGGATGCAATCGAATGGCCTCAAAATACATTTATTTAAGAATTGGCATTAATTATATTATGTCTAAATTACAGTGAACTGAACTGAATCAGATTGTATTCATTGGACTGCAAATAATTTTGTAAACTGCATTTACTTTCTGTGTCAATTGGCACTATACAGGGTCCTTTAACTTTAACATCATGACCTTCAAAATGCTAGCTGAGGCCAGAAGACTAAGAGATAGCTCTTGGGTTTTTAAATTTTTCTGAACATTACCCATCCTGCAACATCCACTTCCCTGGGAAGATTGATAGCTGCCTTAAATGTTTTCCACATGTCGGTACGCTGTCTTACTGTAGAAAGACGGACTCCCAGTCATTCCCTTCCCGGACTGATGAGCAGTATCAATTGCTTCTTTATTACCTTTGCTGATTTCTTTTTTTCTTGGCGCATACCAAGTGCTCCACACCAACTGCTTTTATAGAGGCACTCACACTCGCTGACGATTGCTTAATCAAGTGAATTTTATTAGCAGCATCTATCTGCTGTTGACCCCCTTAATTATGGAAGAAGTAAGGGTATACTCATTTTTTCACACACTGCTTTTGGACTTAAGTTTAGTTTTTGTTGAATAAATAATGGCTCTGTGTCATATACTATAACTGGTTCATGAGATGACATGAGGGGATTTTTGGTTAAAAATCATGTCCAACTTCCTACACATTAACTAATTATGTCCTTCTTGAAAGAAAACATCTAAGAAAACACATACAACCTTCAAAGTTTTGTTTATTCAACAAATTCAACAAATTTCTCAAAGTGAAGAATCTTAAAACCCACTGGCAGCATGAAACTCTGGCACAGAGTCTGATAAACTCGTACAGACACACAGACATACAGTTTCCAAGGGCAAGGGAGCAAACTTTAATCCTTTTGACTGTGACCTGAGGCAATGCTCACATTTTATATGTTTCTCATTTCATTTTAGGCAAACACACAACCACAAGGACGTATGAAGTACTCCAATTGAACTTTTTTTAAAGCTGTTGACTGCAGGGCTCTTGGCTCAGAGAAATAAAGATAAAGATAAAGATAAAGATATACTTTATTGATCCCTCAGGGGGAAATTCCAGTATCACAGCAGCATACAACGAAATAAAGGGCTGCTATTTATCTGATCTCAGTGCATTCTTCCTCAATTCTCCTGTCACGGATTTGTACAAGACCATCTGTCATTATATTTCCAGAAAAACTCCACAGTGGCAGAAGGTAGCGCTGCAGTCAGTTCATCGGTCCCTCAATTGACTATTCAGAAAGGCAGAACTAATCCAGGAGACAACAAAGACCAGTTTGTGGTCTGACCTTTATGTGACACAAGCTGGGATTTACAGTGGAGATCTGATATCCGAATGAACATATGCTGGACTATTCTGTTGTTATGGTACTTGAGGGAGGTACTTGTTTTTTTAAGACAGTGGAGCTACTGTCTGAAATCCACTTGATTGGCTCCTGTCATGACTGACAAGGCACCATTTACCAAGGATAAGGCTGTGGCCACAACATAGCAGAGATATCACTTCTCAGCCAGCATAAGGAGACCCTTCAATTAAATGAATGTGTAATGACACTGATAACAATAAGTTTACTTCTGTGAGTAAATCAGGGATTGGTCATGCTCGTTCAGCTATGTTTCAGTGAAACCCAATCACCTGACCAATGTTCTGACCACTAACAGGGACGGTGACTGTTAAGCTTCATATGTGCTTTAATTATACTTTCAATTGCTGTCTTGAGTATAAAGTATAAAAGTGCTCAGAAGGTTTAAGTTGCAGTTGTAGAGTTTCCTGGTGGGAGAGAGGAGATCAGAACCATGGACAGTTCAGAGCACTCAGTAACCCTATAAAGAGAAATCAGAACCATGGACAGTGGTAGATTACCCTCTCCTGAAAGCTTAATTTAAACTTGAAACTTTTTTTTCACTATCCACACAATTGCATCTCACTCATCAAGACCCCAAATCAGATTTCCCTGGACTACATGTAAATCAATCAGCTCTCCTCCAGAAGAGGAAATAACAACCAACAATGTGGGAGGTAGAAATCCTCTTAACCAAGTTAGTACAGCAAACTTAGAGATGAATCATACGTATGAATCAACACAAGTATGTTTTAACAACCTCTTGATACAGCATTAATTAGGCATCTGATTTTAATTTGTCTTCTGAGCGTCTTGAATGCTCTTACACTTCAGAGTTTTGATCCACCCAAAACCTATGTAAATGATGCATGACTCATCATGTTTAATGCTTGAATAGATGCAAGATGTGAGCATTAACAATGCCTGATATAGAGAAATGAATAAATAACAAAGTTTATGTAATTATGTTTTGGGCTAACTGGGTGTATAGCACAATCTCTCTGATGTCTGATATCCAGTTTCATAAAAGCAGCTTCCTTTTTCTGCATTTCCTTCTGCTTTCAGATTATCAGTTACATGCCTCTAGCAGGCCCTCATCTATGTTTCTATATTCTAGATAACGTTGTAAAATTTTGATTATTTTATGAAATTCCATCCTAACAATGTAATACATATCCTCCCCAGGACCAGCAGCAACATTGTTTGGACTCATACCCAATTTTCTTGGTGTTTTAAGTTATTTTCCCCTTTCATCAAATCATTCTCATATTCTGAGAGAATAACATAAAAGCCTGTAATCGTGACTTAATTTATGATTTCATAACACCAAAAAAGTGAATATACTAGAAGTTTTTTACATTTGTTCTCAGTGAAGCATGAATTATTTATGCTTTTCCTCATGTTTGTTGTGCCATTCTTTGATGTAAGAGGCAACTAGTGAAACTAGTACAAAGGTTGCTTTCTATATCATCCATGTACCTTCCAGTTTGTGTCGGCTGTATATGTACTTGAAAATCAGATAAGATGCCATATATGAAGGAAAGTTGTCATCACTACCTGCATATGTGCAGTATTTTTATTTATTTATTTATTGATAATATGAAAAAAAAATTGGTGGTTGCAAAACTTTGGGAAAGAAGGCTCCACACCACTGCTCAACTCTGGAAGATAAGACTTAGACGAGACAACTAAGCATCCACAAGGGAGCAAACTCAAGGAACTTTAGAGGAGATCCTTATGCAGTTTAAAACAGAGCTGCAGCTACTGTCTGGTTCCTTTCAAAACAAATAAACCAGTTACTTCAATTGGAGTACTTGATACCTCATTTATGAAATTGTTTTGATACATCCCTTAAGTGCCAGCAATGTGCTCGTGCCCAGTTTTATAAGAGACGCAGCAATTGATTGAGATAACATCCTGAGAATCTTACATATAACTCAGACACATGTGGTTCAAATGAGGGTCCTAATCAGGGGCAGCGCCGGACCAAGAGAAAAAGGCAGATGAGATCACAGCGATGGCAGATGAGTTTGGACTTAATTGAAGGTTGATGAAGAGCCAAACTCACAGTTTGGTATTTTGTCCCTGCAGTGAACCAGGCAAAAAGACCACATTATGACTGATATTACAAAGTAGCCGTGTGACTTTAAACTGGAGGAATAAAAGAAAAAAGCAAATAACATCATATGTTTGGAATGCTCATATTGTTTTAGGGATCATGCAAAGTTCACCAGGGGCTCAGAAATATGTGTTTGAAATTGCATTAACCTTTCTCTTGTGTTACAATCAACAGCGAGACGTTTTTATGTTTCAAACGCATAAAAGTATTATTTTGATTTTGTCAGAAACCATTTAAACTAATTAATTAATTATCTCAAAAAGTTATAAAATGTGATGAAAGTTTAGACGTTTTTGTTGTGTTAGGGTTGGTTTTGAGCCAGTTATAATATAAGATCTAATATAAATATAATTATTACCAAAACTGAAATCATTATCACTATCGGTTCACTAAAACTGTCAGCCAACAGTCCACTGACAGGCAGCTGCTTTCCGTTTATAAATAGCCACTCATATTCTGCTTCTAAAGGGGTCATCTAGAAGGACATGAACAGATATGTGTTCGTGTCCAACGTGTCTACTGACACATCTCCAGTTTATAGCATGTGAAAATAATAAGATTTAAAACCAGCTAAGATGAGAAGGAGGACACAGAGCAGCGAAGCAATATAGATGAGCGGGTTTCTTTGGAGGACAATATAGAGTATCCACCACTGCACACAGACACATGTGATGAGTCTGATGAAGCTGCTCCTGATGAAACCTTCAAACACAAAAGTGGTCACATCTGTTGGAGTGCAGTGCATCCTGGCTTACATGGCTGCAGATGTCATCACAAGGTTTTCTGTGACCAGATAATGTGACCTCAAGAAATCTTCACTGTTTATGCCATTGTCACACAAAAAAAGGAAAGGAAAGTCAGATTTAAGACACGGGTCAAAACTGAGCTGTTAACATAAGCGATTGAAACAAAAAGCAAACATGAGAAAGGTTAAGCTTTAAAAACTATTAATAACAATGATAAACTTAATAAATGGGATTAAAATAAACTGCAGTATCACCACATAACTGCCAGCAGGGTTAGTTATTCCTCGCAGATAAGAGCCTTTAACTGCTTGTGCATGGTTTTGCTTCTTAAGTCACATTTAAGGCTTTATTTTAAAACGAGGGACCACTTCAGGAGGCATTTAGGTTTTCATCAATAATCAAGTTGTTTATACTGACTGAAGATTACATCTGCCCCAAGCAAGCCATAAAATTTAAAACTAGGTGTCCACTCTAGTAATCTAGTAGCCATCTAGTAATGCTGCTTTCATGGATGGATGGAGGATGTTCTGTCCCTTTACCGTGAGGTTTTACAGAAACATACAGGAATAGGGAGCCGGTAGAGTAACTTATTCTCATATATCTTAAGAAGTGCAGATTTTATAACATCATTGCCCATTTTCAGTGGGTAATGCAGTCTTCCATCCTCCATAGATAAGAAAAAAGAAAACATTTTTCCTTACTGTAGTCCGAACACAGATGTGCAGGTGAACTAATGTGTTCATCAAACCCATATTTCCTCAGCATGACACAGGTCAAGTTGCACTAATGACAAAGTAATTAGGAAACTACTCAGGTGTTTAATCCTCTGGCTTTGTTGGTTTAGCACCTTATTTATGTTGGCAGGCCTGAGAACAAACTCTCTCGCTTTCTCTCTCTCTCTCTCTCTTCCACACACACACACACAGACACACACACACACACAGACACACACACACACACACAGTCACACATCATCGTTTGAAGAGTGTGATGGCAGAGATCAATGCAAGTATCCAAATCGACCCGTGTAGTTCGAATGGCGTTTTTCTGTTTGTGTTCTCAGCAGCTCAGCTGGGCTCCGCCACTCATTCCCTCATTCTCATTCCGAGGTTTTCAATCTCTGTTTCCTCTTCCAGTTCCTTTCTTCCACTCTTTCACCATCATGCTTCCTCCCTCTCCAGTGTTGTTGTCTGGATGCGCAACTGTGTGTTTGATCACATATGTTGTATTTGTAAATTTAAAAACTTACCAGGTTTATTTAGCCTCTTAAGTCAGATTAGGGGGTTTAGTTGCACAGTTTGTTTCTTTTGTAAGTTGCACTTACAGTATGTTGATGTTTGTGTTTCAAGTGGCTTTTGTTGACAACATGTTTTTTCAAATTCCTCTCGTTTTCTTTTCCCTCGTCTTTCCAAGGTTGGCTCCATGAGCTGGCAAAGCGCCTGGGTACCCCGTACTTCCTGTCACCCCTAACCACACAGGTCACCCCCTCCATCCCAGCCAACAGCAGCCAGTGGAACATTTCAGGATCAGAGGTCACCGGGCGGGAAACCTGGAACTCAAGCCAAGATTACGGGAACGCATCGGGGGGCGGAGCTGTGTCTGGAACAGGTGGTTTTGGGGTTCTGGGAGGCGGCCCATCGATGCGTAGCAGCTACGTGACCTCGCTCTACTTCGCTTTGAGCAGCCTGACCAGTGTGGGCTTTGGAAACGTGTCGGCCAACACGGACTCGGAGAAGATCTTCTCCATCTGCACCATGCTGGTGGGAGGTGAGACTGCAGATTTGTATGCATGTGAGAGTTTCCTCTGAGGATGTGGAGCTCTCAGTCTGAAGTACTTACTCAGCTCATTATGTGGTGTCAGAGACACATCAACATGCAGCTGCGCACATTTTGTTCTCTCTCTTCTCACACTAGTGACAAACAACTGATGCTTACACTTTGCATGCAAAACCACCCGTTCACCGTCTCATTACTCTCACTTTGCTGATTGAGAGGCTTCGTTACATGTTTGCTTTTCTGATATGGCAACAAAATGAAAGAAACTGAGATGTTTAAATGTTTGTATGAATTTATGAAATTTTCCCCTCGGGCATAAAACACGTCGTTAGTTTTGACGCATAGAAACATTTATAGATTACCAACCTTGCAAAATGGTGCTTTTTTTTTCTAAGCATTTGTTTAACTTTTCTCACAAACTTTTACAATCCGAACATTAACTAAGTTTTTCTACAATTTAAAAAGCGAGCTTGCCTCAACAGTGTAAGTTTAATGTTTTAAAAGGAACTGGAATATAGGTCAAAATAAGAATTAAGAGTGAAATTATAGCTGAATATGAAAATCTTCTGCTTGGAGTTACTGATGTTGACTTGTGATTAGATGGAGATAGTGCCTCAATTCAGTTTGGTTTATTTGCAAGGCACCAGTTCACAAAAAAGGTTATCTTAGAGAACATTTCACCAACGGATCAGCATAGTCCAGTCACAATCCAGTCATACTCCATTAAATCAGGTTTGTTACAATCCCTTTATAATCCAATTGACTCCATTTGGATTCAATCAATCAATCAATCAATCACATCTAGCAATAGAAATCCACAGATTGCACTGAGCAGAGAGAGGTAAGACTTTTCCATAGATTCAGTGCGTAGCAATTCAGTTGCTATTTAAGAAGAAGAATCTGCAGAAACTGAAATATTTAATTCCTCGGTGGATTCAATGCCAGAAACACCTCTAAAGTGTTGAAATGTTGTGAGAAGAAAAGGCAACATTACAAAATGGTAAAAGGTAAAAAATAAATAAATAAAAATAAAAAAGTCCCATCTTTTTTTGGGAAGTGTTGCAAACCAGAAATACAAAAATTGATGCCAGGAAAAAAAAAAAGATAAACATGAAATATCTTATGTTCATTCTGGCTGGAAGGAAATCAAAATCAAAGTCATTGTAAGAAATATTGTGTTAATTTTCTATTTGGATTTTCTAAATCTTTTTCTAATTTGGAGTTGTCTAAAGAAAAAAGAGACAGAGTATTATTTTAATGCACATGCAGACACATGCAGTTTTAATCTTGTTGAACTGGATGTACAATGCAATAAAAACAATCTTAATCATAATCATAATAAACAATGCAATCAAGAAAACCATAAAAAGTTCAGATGGCTTTAATCGTACTTGGTATTGAATGTTGAAGAAAGCACTTTTGATATAGGGAGCAAAAAGGCTTTTATTATTCTTGTGGAATAACTGCAAGGAGCCTTAAAACTCAATTTATGTCCCTTCAAAGTGACAAACACTAAGACTGAACATTTTTATGTAAATAGATTATTTAAAAATATCACTTTCCTTACTTAGTGAAACTGAGTAACCACGTTTGAGCTTTTTGAATAATAATAAGATCAATGAAAGTGTCCATATTCTTTTTACAGGTCTGAAACATGCGTTAAATCCCTAAACTTGTTTGAGTTTCTGTTCTTGCACTGTTGCAGAGCCGTAAAGACGGGAACTGAATGTTGTGGGAGAAAGAAATCGAGGCGCTGCAGAGGTTATAGTGTGTGAGAAATGGAAAGATTTATGGGCAGATGACACAATCGTGTGCTGAGATGTTGCTTGTGAGGCTGTTGCTATCAATCTCTGCTGAATAAAACCCAAACTTTAACCATGAAACCCCACATGCTGTGACTGTAGATATTATGAACAAAAACACAGCTTTAAATCCCTTCTGTGAATAACACCGATTATTTCATTTAGATGACCCCTGTCAAGCGTTGGGATGTATTAGGCAGCAAATAAACCGTGAGGTGATAATATTGACATTGGAATCAGGAAAAACAGACAGCGTGAGGATCAATGACACTTTGACAAAAGTTGCAGAGGAATAGAGAGAATACGGGTTGAGAGTACAGCAGGTACTGTTGGATGTTCCTGGCGGTTATGTGCTAAAAGTGGTCCAAAGATGGAAAATCAGTGAGACGCACTAATGCATGTGAGGAGAGGAAGCTGGAACGGTGGTCAAAGCCCTCAAAACCGCTGAGCACCGTAATGTGGCTGTAATTGGGAGGTAACCGCACTGCAGAACAACGATTACACTGTTCACTTGACCATGAAGCGATAAAAAGAAAGTGGTTGTGCTTGTCAAACAGCTGAGTGTGTCCGTGTTGTGTAGTTGCAGAAAATCCGGCAGGAGGAGGAAGTCTGGGTTTATGCTTTAGTTTTCATGGTCTCTCATCTTTGTTATAGCTTCATGCTTCACGCTCTAAAAAGGTTTTTTTTCTGCCTTTTGCTTGTTTTTTTTTTCTTTTTCTCTTTTCTTTTTCTTCTGCTCTTACTCGGCTCTCACCACCCTGATTCCTTTGGTCTTAGCCAGATCTCACACCAGTTTAGGATCCTGGCCTGTGCTCTTCTTGTTCCTATTTTGAATTTCCCTCAAGTATTATTTAGTTATTCATGTTTTTACACGTTATTCACCTTTTAGCCTACATCCAGCTACCTTTTGCATGTTCCTGCTTCAGCTCTTCTTTCGCTTAACGTTGGCATCATGATGTTTTGTGCACTTAAAGGTGATAGGTTAGGCCCTTTTCTCACACGTTGATACCATTTCTTGAGGTCTAAATTAAATGTCTGTTACATGCCTTGGTCAAAACACTACAGCAATAGATTATAACAGTTCCTTTTTAAATCAGCGATTCATTTTTTGGGTTTCTGTGATGTAACGATACTCTGCGAACGGCTCACTGAACAGGACATTTTCAGACTTGAAGCAAAATGACAGGGTTGTGTGATGTCAGAGTTGTTCGTTTGCAGCTTTAGTCACCAGAATATTTTCTCTCAAGGACAGAAAATGTGCCCAATATTTTGACCCATTGTTTAATAGTAATTAGTAGAAAATGAGCCCTGGACAGAAATCTGCCAACAGAAGAAATAAATCAGAAAGTTCTGAGCTGCGAACAATCTCCCTGCTTTTGGATTCATTGGAATTGCAGGAAGATAAACTCTTCTGATGATATCCGCTAATTTTGGAGTGGGTGTACTTATTGTTGTCGTGTTGCATCTAAAGTGACATGTGATAAGTACAGCCTCTCTGAAAGAAAAAACAAAGAAAGAAAGATAAGCTTTGTTAATCCGTTTGAACTTGATCCTTAAGTGAGTGTTCTTGATCTTCAGTGGTGACGTGCTGCTCCCCAAAGGAACTGTGTCCTGCAGCTGGGAGAAATGTGAACATGAAAAAAAGAAAAATGCTTTCCCTAAAAACTGACTGAGGGGACAGCCATTAGTGTGGGTTTCAGCGGACTCTGCAGGCGTCCGGTGGTCTGAACTGTGGTTCTGCAGCTCTTTGACTTGGGAGCCGTACAGGGAACGAAACCACTCTGCAGCAAACGATTCCCCTCTGCTGCTGATTGGCTGAGTTCACATTCAGAGCAAAGCCGAGGCTGTTGCGTAAACGTCAGTGCAGCTCCAAGACTCATTCGTCAAACTGGGCTGGGAGCGGTTTGAAAATTTAGATTGATATTCTTTGTTCTAGTATATTTATTCTACACTGGGACTGTTTTGGTTGTTTTCTACTGTCATTTTTATCAGAGCAATACTCCACCGGAAGTGGTGCTTTACATGGTTTTAAAGCGCTTATGATGCTTTAACATCCGGGGGCATTAAAAGTTCTTCCGTAAAGCCTCCATCTGGGCAAGAACATTGTGGGATTTTCTTTGCAGGTAGAAACCAATCAAACATCCATCTATTTTCCATACCAGCTTCATCATTTTCTGAGCCATGGGATGTCTTTTCCAGTTGTCACTGGATCAGAGGAGGCTTACACCTGAACAGGTCGCTCGTGTAATCAGGGTCACACAGAGCAACCCAACATGCATGACACGACATGAAGGAGAACATCCAAACTCCATGTAGAAAGGATCTCTCCAAGATTTAAGGGTTATTTTAGTGTGAAGCACCAATACTGTCCAAACAACAGTCAGTCACTTCTCATACTGACGTCCCAGACAACATTAAAGGCAGCTCTTCTGTGTCCTCAGCGCTGATGCACGCGGTGGTGTTCGGTAATGTGACGGCCATCATCCAGAGGATGTACTCGCGCCGCTCGCTGTACCACACCCGCACCAAGGACCTGAAGGACTTCATCAGGGTCCACCGGCTCCCCAAAGCCTTGGAGCAGCGCATGCTGGAGTGCTTTCAAACCACCTGGTCGGTCAACAACGGGATAGACGTCAGTGAGGTGAGGAGAGTGAGATTGTGTCACGTTTATGTTCATGTTGCTCAGTTTACACCAAATACACTGATCTGTTTAGAACATTAAAGATCTATGTTGTCTGAGATGTTTGTGCTTCTCTGCACAAAATTGACTTATTTGAAGCAAAAATATTTCTGCCAATGGGGTAACAAAACTCTTCTAAACAAAAATTCTTAAAACTTGCAAAAATATCTAAAATAGTCTTCTACTTTTCTTGAAACAAGACATTTTTACTTTCTTAACAATGAGTTTTTGCAGTGTTCATTTTCTGTTTAGCCCAATCAGACTTCTACTCTAAGTGTAACATCAGATATTACATCTTCTTAGCTGAAATTAAATGTAGCGCAAATATTCAGGGCGAGTTCATTTAAAAGTGAAAATAAAAGAGGCTTGAAGCAAAATGGACACAAGTGAAGAAACAGAAGGTTTCACAGTGAAACAGTAAATGGCAAAAACCTAAATAGTGAATGTCATACATCTCAGGGTCGGGGATTTATGGACTGAAATAAAAAATATTATTAAAACTATCTATTAATTCAGATATTTGCAACTGTAAAAATGTTCCCTTACACATGTCGTGGAGGGTTTTGACTGAGGCTGTCACATCTGTACTGATTCAATTCTCACATTTTTTTCTTTATTTTAGATGCATGTTTGGGGATAGCTGTTTCATGTTGCTAAAGGTGTTTTTGCAGAGCCTGTCCGAAGGCCTGCTGTTTACTGGAGCCGCTGATCAAATCTTAGGACAGAGCAGCTGTTAAATGTGAACGTCCTCTGGCTTCACAGCTGCTGAAGGACTTCCCGGACGAGCTGCGGGCCGACATCGCCATGCACCTGAACAAGGAGCTGCTGCAGCTGCCGCTGTTCGAGTCGGCGAGCAGGGGCTGTCTGCGCTCTCTGTCCCTCATCATCAAGACCTCCTTCTGCGCTCCAGGGGAGTTCCTCATCCGGCAGGGGACGCCCTGCAGGCCATCTACTTTGTCTGTTCGGGGTCCATGGAGGTGCTGAAAGACAACACTGTGCTGGCCATTCTGGGTGAGTTAAGACTGAGTTAACGGATAGTTGTTATGGAGGCCATGCAGGTCAACGTTTGTGTCTGTTGAGTTGAACGTGAGGAGGCCTTATTCTTCCTATGACCTGCAACCACTCTTGCTGCATTTAATCTTCCAGCGAGGCATGCAAGCAGTGTGTGAGATCGTATCTCAGCTGCCTTCAGGTGAAAGGTAGAGGTCCACCTGGTCAGTCGCTCAGCCACGTGAAGACAAACACTCAATCTGGCTCGTACATTCATCTTTTAATCACAATTTAGCTGAACAAACATGTTTCGGGGCTGGTGAGGAAATCCGATTGATTTGCAAAACTCATTAACACATATATTGTTCACACACTAAAACATAGAAAACGTCAATGTTCAAAATGATTTCTGCTTCGTCGCCTCATGATTGTCAGTGGCAGTAAACAAAGTAAACATCTTCTCACACTCTTTTGCAGGTTGAGTTTTTATGTAAACAAAGTCATGTAAGAGACCTGTCGGCTACCGCTGCACTTAAACTATAAATACTCCGAAGTAGCAGTATTTATACGACTGGTCTCACAAGATCTCCTCATGCCAAGAAGGGACCGAGTGACCCGTGTGACTGGCAGTCGACCTCGGGCTCACAGAACCAGAGCTACCTACATAACTTCTGATATTTTACCATTCAGAGAGACATATTCACTCATTTTAAATTTGATGGCAGCGATACGTTTCAAGAAAACTTGGAAGATGGGCAACAAAAACACCCGGAGGAACATTGAGCAATTAGGTTAATTGGCAACAGATCAGTGACATGACTGACGTAAAGAGAGAATTCTTGAGAGGCAACGTCTCTTAGAAGTTGAGATGAGCAGAAGTTTAAAGGCTTGCATACACAAATGATGAAGATATTTCAGTGCAAAACTGCAAAGGATTGAATCTGAGTTTTGTTTGGGCTTTTTTAAGGTTGATATCCTTAGTTTAAACATTTGACGTTTGTATCCAATGTTTTGAATAAAATATGGGCTTATTGTGAAAAGAACAGGTGTACTTGGGTCTGACCACTGGTAAACTAACAAAAATCTGGACACTTCTGCTTGTCTTGATGCCTGTTTTTCTGTTTGTTTTTAAATTCTCTTTTCTTTTTTGCTCATCCAAATACAACGAGGAAGCCAAGGATTCTTTTAGGATTAACCAGGACACAGAAGATAGAACTGGAGTTTATTATCTGCCGTTTCATTCGACGACTGCTGGATTGCAAAAATTATTATTATAAAATTAGTCCTGGTGAGAAACTGATAGCAGTGGGCCAACAAAAGAACACATTTTAATTATATAACGATAAAATGAATAAGGTTATATGAACATATATGATGAAATAACAAGTATATTTAAAAAGCATGAAATTGTAAAGACATTTGAAAAGGGAATAAATAAACAAGAACAGATTAGGAAAATTATTTGTATATTAAAAATACACAAAATAGAAGATGAGATAAAAATTGAATTTATAACAAAATTCCTGATTTTTCAAACATAATTAAGAAAATCCATTAACATTAGTATTTATCTGTAGTCTGTATTTACACTGTGTAAAATTGCAGCAAACATTGATCTCAAAGTAACAATTCATCTTTATAATTCCAATTCTTTTTCTGTACATACGATTACTAATTTACTTTCTTTTGCACTGTTTTTGTTTTTTTTTGTCATTCTTCCATATTTGGTTATATAAATAAACAAAATGTAATGGGTGCTGTTATTTGATGTAAATAATTCATGACTGTGTGATGCAGTGCAGAAAGAAAATCCACACCGAGCACCTTCGCTTTAACAGAAATTATCCGAGATCATCCTCCTTCGTCCCTTCGTCCACAGACTCCGATGAGTTCAGGTGATTAAGGGCACTCTTGCATTTTAAAGGCTTCTCTGAGGAACTGTCTAGTAAGAGGCAGCCACGTGTGCTTGTCTGTTTGATTTTAAACGGTGCAAAGAGAAAGATCATCTGTCAGTTCAGTGATTACAGTTAAAATAATTTCACAGTGCTGGCTTTGACCTCATCCTCCCAAAGCAAGTCAGACTGGGTTTTAATGGAAATTAGACTGATGAAGGAGGCGAAGGAAATCAGGATGGGTGTGTGGCTCGGACATAGTGACTGATGTGTGTTTATTTGTGTGTGTCAGCCAGCATGAAGGGCTGAGAGAAGCTGATAAAGAGCGATTTTTGCGCTCGGCTGCTTTAAAGAGTTATCAGAGTACTTGACACAAACAGAGGGCCTCGGTGTTGTCTGCAAAAGGGTAAAACAGGAGACTCGACCACTGGATTCAGGTCAGAAATGAGGCTTGGAGACCAGACTTATGACAGACATAAATAATTTAAGAAACACACACACATACACAGAGCTGGGTCTCTGGAATAACATAAAGTGTCCCAGTAAGTCAATGAAGAAAATACAAACGCCGTCGAGAAAGGAGCAGTGAGGCAGTGGCAACAAGCCGTGGAGAGGCTGGAAAGAGGTTCCCAAAAAAATGGATCTGCAAATTCAAGTAGTCAGTTATCGCAGAGTCACAATGATGGGTGTTGCAATGGACTGGAGGAAAGTGGAGAGCAGGACCCGAGAATTTCATCAGCAAAGTTGATGGAGACTGTCAGGTGTACCAGCACATGCCAGACGGCCCGCCTACCAAAAGACAGAGGCACCCGCAGGTATTACGGAGGGGGAGGGGCAACAGCCTCACACAGCGCCGCTTGGCACCCTTTGGTGTCAATCCATGAAGAAATATTGAATAAATATGAGATGTTAATTGTCAGATCTCACATATGACCTAGAATAGACAGTTAAAAAAAGATTAATGCATAAATCAGGATTTTGTGGAGTGCTCTTAAACTTTTTTTTGTTCAAGAATATATTTTCTTCAGTCAGTTATAGTCAGTTATAGTTAGGTAGAAGAAGTTCTCGGACCTTATTAGCTCATATGCAGAGTTTTTCTGGAATTTTCCTGATATCAGAGTTGCCATCTCATTACAGTGCTTCTGTTTTGAGTTCTCATCATCAAATCTTAAATCCAAAGAGTCTGAAACATATCCCTTAACTGATTATACTTTAAAGCCGGCACAAATGTGGAGCCACGCTGACATCTGAGTTTCAGAAGCTAAATAAAACAGGTGAGCACATTCCCCCATCTGCCGTCCTGCTGCTTCAAGGGTGGTGAGGAAAACGTTCCCATTCGAGACACCCCTGCAGGGATGTTATGGCTGCAGTGATGTGAAATAAACTTTAGTTGCTGTTAAACTCTGAAATAAGCCTCCAGAAAACATGTGAGGTGCTCCAAAAACAGCCAGTTTAAGACAGGTATTTCACCTGCTTCTTCCTCTTGCATTTTTTACTTCCATGTTCCTTTTTATTTATTTATTTTTTTCAAATTTTTTAGTTGTTGAAGTCTGGGACCAGTGGGATGTTCTTTGAGATAAATGGATTAACCATAACCGAGGTGTTGTAGAAACACCTCGCCTGATTGTGGTTTTCAGGAGTATCTGATGATTAAAAAAAACCAAAACAAAGGTCACCCTTTAATGTCAGGGGAAACAGAGAAAATAATGTTAACGTTTTCAAAAATTAAAAATGAATGCAAGGTTAATACATCATAATTTGACTTAGACTGCATTCAAACCTGCTCTGTTTGGTCCAGTTTAAACGGACAAGAGGAGGTTTGCTTAGAAAGTCTGGTTTGTTTGTGTTGGTATGAAAGCGCAATGAACTCTGATCAAAAAAGTGACCTCTGGTACATTAAAA
Source organism: Xenentodon cancila (assembly GCA_014839995.1). NCBI lineage: Eukaryota > Metazoa > Chordata > Actinopteri > Beloniformes > Belonidae > Xenentodon > Xenentodon cancila. The sequence goes on from CM026200.1 coordinate 28,430,238, forward strand.
CCACAGGTCTCGATACGGGAAGTGGAGATCCACAAACATGCATCTTATTCATGGTCAAATCCGACTGCAGCCTGTGACTGGTCTGCTTGGTATTTCCTCTTACATATTTTCCGGTCTTTCTTGTGGTGCAGTGTTGGTAAAAAATGACTGTTGATCAACATCTACCAGCTCCAAGTCAAATAAGATTTGCTTTATTTGCTCCGTTGCCATCTATCCACTGGGACCCTCCAAAGCAGTCCCAACCCCCACCCCAGCCACGGCGGGAGGCCATGGTAGAAATAAGCATATCAATTAATTAAAAGTTAATCAGTCATAGACTGAATTCATAATGTATGCATGGTACAGATGATGAGTGAAGGGAAAACAAAGTAGACATGATAATAGTAATAGTTGATGGAGATCAGGGTGTTAAAGAAACACAAATCTTCATCACTATTAATGTGACATACCCAATAATAATAATAATAGAAGGTGAAGTTTAAAAATGTTGCTGAGTGTTGTTGCACAAGCTGTTACAGTTGTTAGAAGCCGTCAAAATATTTCTTGTAAGACGTCTTCTCGGCAGATAGTTGCTGTAATTAGAGCTCAGCTCACAGTGCAGGTTAGTGCGTTTCAGCTTTGTTGTCCCGTCTCTTTTCATAAAATTATCAGTACGACGCTGTAAAGGCTCAAAACACACCCAGACAACCGAAACACAACGAAAGCAAAAGTACTACAGAATCAGAATCAGAATAAAAATCCTAAAACCAAGATCCTGACTCTGGAAAACTCTGCTCGACATGATGTCATACTTACGTTGTGTTTTTCACTCGTCATTTTCCCTAAAATACTGTTGTATTTTGTGTTTCGCTGTGTTTCTGTTTATATCTTGACAAATTACAAAAAAATCATTTATTTTGCTAAAATATATATTTTTAAGATTGTTTTGTTCTGTGAAATGTTGTGTTTGTTGTGTTGGGTCATCGTTTGGTCAACTCCATAAACGTGTCACCATGAAGTCAAGGCTAGAAGAGCATGTGAGGAGACCAAAAAAATACACCCTGTGATAGCTGTGCTCCCTTGTTTTCTACTCTGGACCACTTCTGAAACTGTTTGTGTAGAAGCGCATCTCTTTGCAAAAACTGCACTAGCTCCGCGTTTGGGTCCAGTAAACCACCGGCTCTTCCGCTTTAGGCTGCTGGGTCGTGGGCTGGGATGTTTCCTACAGATGCGACTTATCAAACAGAAACGCATCAATCTCAGCTCCTTCAATGCTGATCTCGTCGTCCCAGTTTGGTTCACTCCGTTTTTTCTACTTCTGCTTTGGCATTTTGTTCTTCTTTTATTTATTACCACATGACAAACAGTGAGAGGTGTATTACTGTCACCCAGTAGTATGGGGTATTAGTTTGTTCTTTTTCACTGCTGTGCCAGTTTTATGATCTGATCTAAATCCTGACTAAAACTCTTAAAACACATCTTTTTTGTTGAAATTGTAATTTTTTTTTTTGAAAGGACATAAGACTTAAAGGGGGAAATAGACATTAATATATCTACCTTTAAAGTCTGCTGTACATATTGTGTTGTATTAGATTACATTCACTGTGGACATGTTGACTTTAGATCTAATAAACAGAAAATATTCACGCGTGGCACCAAAAACACGGGATTACAGTGTCATTATTTCAGTTTTACTAAAACAAAGGCTGCTGTGAAAGTGAAATCTGACGTCTCACTTTTCCAGCAGTCCCTTTCAACATAAAGCTTACTTCATCTTATCTTTTCGTTTTGTTTTGTTTTGTTTTTGTTTGTTTAACATACAGAAGAGTGAATCTACAAGGAATTCAAGACATACAGACAGAAGGTGACTGCACTCTAGTTAAATCTTAACTTCGATTCCATCCTGTATTTTTCCTTTTGCTTTCTTCTTTTGTTTGTTTCTTTTTTTAGTTCTCCTCTGCTGTATAAGGGACTGTTTTGTGGGCACAGGAAGCTGAAATTGGACAACAATTTCAGATGTTGGACTAAGAAGGGTTCTTGAAAGCTTTTTGAAAGCTTTTTGAAAGCTTTTCTTCTGACTTCAGACACAATGCTCCTTCTGTTTTTACCTAAATATTAGCAGTAATTTCTCTGGAAACCAGTAAACTTTGCTCAGCACTCTGTGTCCAGTAATGCAACGGCCAGAGGTTTACTGCAGCGTTGCTTCGTGCTGTGTGGTCATGTTTGCAAAGCCTTTCCCAATGCATGGGGGAAAAAAAAAAAAATTGCCGGATGTTAAAAAGACCTGTCATTTCAACACAGAAATGAATCTGTGAGCTGTTTGTTCAGACAACCTGTTGCACCTGTGACAACAGTTTGCAATAATTTCTTTAGTGTCTTTGCTCACAGAGTGAAATCTAATTTAGCCTGGATGTGCCTCAGAGCTTTGGTAACACTAATCCAACAACCGAGTATCCTAAGGTGCTTTTGTGTGATTTTTTTTTGTACACAACACGATAGAGGAGAGATCTGGGGAAAAGGGGGATAATTTCATAGCAAAAACAGATGTACATGTTTATCTAAAGGTTAAAATGTATTGAATTAACAGCATGTACCTGCAGTTCTGTGTCTGTGTGTCAAATGAAGTGGATTTATCTTGAAATGTCAAGCCTTGCGCATTTATTTGATCTTGATCATGACACACGCACACACACACACTCGCAAACACACCACACGCAGGCAACAGACAGCATGCAGAGCAGTGCTGCCGTTAATAATATATAGATATTGCATTATTAAAAAGACCTTGATTATTAATGCTGAAGTTTGGGGAGCAGAATCCAGAAGGCTCCCCACATGCTGCAGCCCTGGATGGCCTTTACCTAACCTTGGATTACAGAGTCCAGTACAGAGAATAGATACGTCTCAAAGCCGACCACCAGTCTCCCCAATCACAAACACATACCTGACTGCAAGTGCAACAACATGGCTCTAATTACTCATACAGACGTTTTTTCTGCCTCTGACTGTGTGTATACCGAGTATTATCAGCAAATTCTGAATCAACACAAACACACACCAATTAAAGGTAAAACTGTTTGCAGGTAGGGGATTGTGTTTTATTAAAACTATACTTTTCATCCCAAAGAGGCTACAACTAGGAAATGACAATATCAAAACTTAATGGCTGAAATGGATCATTTCCGGCAATTAAAATCCGGAAACAGAGCGGAGGTGCAATGCTGCGTTGCTAATTTAGTTTTCCTCCTGCTACCAATAATTACTGTGTTTACAGCTGCTTTTCTTTTATAATCAGGAAATATAAACATCTGTGGTCTGTACACTGGATGTTTGTCTGCTATGAAAGATTTAACAACAAATGTAGGCATTGGGATGGCAGCCGATTTTTGCCAGTAAATGAAATCAAACTGCACAACTGTACCTAAGTACAATTTAAATTCACATAACAGCATCCTTCCCCTTACAAATGTGAGTTGTATATAAAGATATCCACTATAAGGTAATTGAAGAATACCTAGTATGTGTGTGCGTGTGTGGTATATGTATATATATATATATATATATATATATATATATATATATATATATATATATATATATATATATATGCAGAAGTGGTCAACTTTCTGCAGAGTCAATCACTACAGACCTCCAAACTTCATGTGGCCTTCAGATTAGCTCAAGAACAGTGCAGAGAGCTTCATGAATGGGTTTCCATGGCCGAGCAGCTGCATCCAAAACATACATCACCAAGTGTAATGCCAAGCGTCAGATGCAGTCGTGTAAAGCTGCTGCCACTGGACTCTGGAGCAGTGGAGACACATTCTCTGGAGTGACGAATGGCGCTTCTCCATCTGGCAATCTGATGGAGTCTGGGTCTTGCGGTTGCCAGGACAACGGTACTTGTCTGACTGCATTGTGCCAAGTGTAGAGTTTGGTGGAGGGGGGTGGGGTTGTGGTGTGGGTTTGTTTTTTTTGTCAGGAGCTGGGCTTGGCCCTTTAGTTCCAGTGAAAGGAACTCTGAATGTTTCAGCAATTTAGGACATTTTGGACAATTCCAGCTCCCAACTTTGTGGGAACAGTTTGGAGCTGGACCCTTCCTCTTCCAACATGACTGTGCACCAGTGCACAAAGCAACGTCCATAAAGACCTGGATGACAGAGTTTGGTCTGGATGAACTTGACTGGCCTGCACAGAGTCCTGACCTCAACCCAACAGAACACCTTTGGGATGAATTAGAGCGGAGACTGAGAGCCAGACCTTCTGGTCCAACATCAGTGTGACCTCAAAAATTCCCATAAACACATTCCTAAACCTTGTGGTCAGCCTTCCCAGAAGAGTTGAAGCTGTTATAGCTGCAAAGAGTGGACTGATGTCATATTGAACCCTATGGATCAGGAATGGGATGTCACTTAATTTTTTTGTGATTCAAGGCAGGTGAGCAAATACGTTTGGCGTATAGTGTATATACTCTTACTATTCTTCTTTACACTGGAGACCTCAGACTTCCAGTACAAGTCAGAGTCCTGTCATCTACATAAATACTCTGATGACTTTGCAGTTGTGGGATGTAACAGTGATGGACCGTTTTGTCTCATGGCGTGGGAACAATCATCTCATCTCAAATGTGAACAAAGCAAAGGAAATGAATGTGGATTTTAGGAGAAACAGGATTAAGTCAGATAGTTTTTCCATCATGGGAGAAGAAGTGGAGGTGATGAAGGAGTATAAATATTGGTGTTCACCTGGACAACAGACTGGCCTGGAGATGCAACACTGATGCTGTTTATGAGAAAGAACAGAGCAGACATTACTTAAGGAGGTTTAGGTCCTTCAGCATTTGCAGCAAGATGTTGAATATCTTCTTTAAGTCTGTTATGACTTCATAACCCGTTTAATACTGACGGTCAGAAACAATTGCTTTTGAGATCATTGCTGATGTCTTGTCTCCTTGGCACTATGTTAACACCTCCATGAACTTTCCAGATCAACCAAACTTCTTCTGTTATGGAGGTGCTCACTAGAAACTATTATTCCAGTTTTATGATTGATGAAATATCATACATCAGAAGAATGTTTCTGTGGACCAAGAAGAGTTGAATTACAGGCATGTGTAATGCTTATAAAGAATTGTTGTTTGTCACAGTGTTGGGCCAATCGGCACCAAGACTAATTTGATTAAAGCTAGTCCGGACCAGGACTGTGATCTAAAACAACAGCTCGTACATTTGTTCTTGCGTTGACCTTTACTTTGACCATAATACGAAATCATTGCAAGTATGGAACTGTGTATTACTTAAAGCTGAATTAATACTATGTGACACAAGCAAAAGCATTGACCTTTTATTTGATTTCACCTCCTCCTGGCTGAGATGCCTAATTTGTTAGATGACTGCATGAAAGCCGGTTTGGTGTCAGTATAAGACTCATCCTGTTGGTGTAATATAACTGCTAATTGTCACACGGAGGTAGATGTAGATTATTTTCATTATTTTACTACAAATGTATGCAATCTTGGGTGGATATTTACACTTACAAAGAGTTGAACAGACTGGTAGAGCATACTAAAGGCTCAGAATCACTGGCATTGATAAACAAAAGAACTTCTTTGATAAGCTTTTGTCTCATCTGTCTTACCTACACTTCCAGAAACGATACACACACAGAAATGTTTTTATCCGGTTTTTGTCTTCTGCTCAGTTTAACAACTAGTTGTTATTATGAGCAAAAGCTTTCCCTGATGCTGCTGTCGCCGTCGGCTCTGCTGCCTCCCATCATCGCTGTCACAAAGACAACTGTGGTGGGGAGTGGGAGAGTGGAGACGTGGAGGAGTGGAAATGTGAGTGATGTGAAAAAGACAGCGTGGTAGACGGAGCTTATGAAGGGCTCATGATGGCAAATTAAGTGAAAACACAGATGAGAAGGGAGGGATGGAGCAGGGATGTTGCAGATGGTTGTTGAATGGTGCTAAGTAGAGCAACATCGAGGTTTGGAAGTCTTCAGAGGAAGGCCACAGGTACCATCCCCCTATCATCCCCCTCTCATCCACCCATGTATTTCTTCTCACTTCACCCGTGCATGTCTGCAGCCATCCCCACCACCATGTGTTTCTCTCTTTCACCTTCATTCCCCCTCTTTTGATCCTCCCTCCTTTCGGTCACCTCCACACTTCATCGCTCATCTGAGATCCCTCCTCGGCTCTGTCCCCGGTCCGACCCACCCCCTTACGTCTTTTCCCTACTGCCTCTGGGCACATTTTTCTCCAGCCTTCTCTTCCCTTCTCTCGATGTGTGGCTACACAGCCCCGAGTAGTTGAATTGGTTTTTTTTCCCCAAACACAACAGCAGCTTTGTCTTTCAACAGCCTCCCAAATTACTGTTTCTCCTTCTAGACCACTATACATTTCCATTTTCTTTTTGGCACTAAGGTCTAGGCTCACCTAATCTTTCTGAAGAAGACTGCACAGGCCTTGCACGTTTAAACAACACAGACAAAACCAGAAACTCTAAGCTATGTTATTGTTCTGTCCATGGATCCATGGATCCATCTATCCGTCCTTCTCCAACTGCTTATGTGGGCCTTAGTACTAGGGGTAGACTACGATCCTCAGACCTCCACCTTCTCTAGATCTACCAGGCAGCAGTCAAGTGAGTGGTTTCTGGTTCAAGGTGGCATGCGTGTACAACAACAACTGCCATTCAGAACCTGAAATAACACAAAAGCTATATTTTGTCACACACCCCTACTTGAAATGAAGCTTATGCAGCCTCACACCGCTCAGGTGTTTGTGCCAGTAACAGGCACAGGTGTCGACAAGAGGATGGTCGTTGAAGGTCGTTGAGCAGGCTCATCTCTGTATGAGAGCAGAAGAACGAAGTAGCTCCTGTACCTCTCCTTGTGGTGTGAGTGGGAGCTGCACCTCAAAAGCACCTACATTATCCTGTGTGATATACAGTGCAAGAATATTCCAAATATTAAACGATCTTTGGCAGAAAACACATGCAAAAAGCCAAACTATTCATTTTGACGATTCCTTGTTTGTGTGTTTATTTATTCTTTTAACTATTGGGATTCTGGGTTGAAAAACTAAACTTAAGCTTAAACAGTGCATTAAAGGTGACTTATGATGTTAACACATTTTCCACAATTTCCAAATGAAATGTCTCGTACATGTTTTGGTCATGAAGCCACAGAGATACTGTACAACAGGTGGCATTTCTCTACACCGTTGCCATCAGCAGCTGCTTATTGGGAATGGATCAGCAAAATTTGGTGTTGCAGTTTTGCGCTACTGACTTCAAAAAAATGCAAACGCATAATGTCGGGAAGCTGGAGATAAAGATGGGGAGGCTGATCTTGGAGTGTGATGTCACAGTACCCTGAAAATAAAAACGACTGACATTTTCAGACTTTTTGACTCATAGACACACCCAAGAATATGCTTTCAAGCACAGATTTATTTTTTTTACTTTATGCCCCCTTACAGAACACTTACACAAAATGCTCTACAGTCTTTATGTGAAATGCATCTTTATAAAAACTGAAAGACCTTGCAATGAGTTCTGCAGGAACTTTAATTGTGCACACACAGCTCCTCGCCTACTTATAACCACATACACACTTGTCTTACATCCTCTTTTTCTGTTTACCCCTTCCTTCAGGTAAAGGAGACCTGATTGGTTCAGACTCACTTACAAAGGAGCAGGTGATTAAAACCAACGCCAACGTCAAGGCCCTGACTTACTGCGACCTGCAGTACATCAGCCTGAAGGGCCTCCGCGAGGTCCTCCGTCTCTACCCGGAGTATGCACAGAAGTTCGTCAGTGAGATACAACACGACCTCACGTACAATCTGCGAGAGGGCCACGGGGCTGATGTAAGTATCCACGTGTCGACTGATGAAGAGCAGCGCAATGAGAGTCTGTTAAACGTACTAGTGAGCCCTTAGGTCGTTGCACTGGCTTTAAGAATAGAAATAATCGTAGAGACCTCAAAACAGGCAGCAGGACTGCAAGTAAAAGCTCATCTTCTACAATGTTACAACAGTTTAGCATAGCTCCATTTAGATCATAGGCAGATCATTTAGCTGGCAGATAAAAATAAAAACAAGAAAAGAGACAAACCTTTTGAATTTAAACAGCAACCACGTCCAGGCTTGTCGTTTTTATTTGTGAAGCTTTTAAAGTTTGACTTTTTATCACTCAAAAGTAAGTACCTGTGGTTTAACTTTAAGTGACGTTGCCTTTCATTTCGGATTCTCAGCCTTCCAACTCAGTCCAGATGTTCTACACACGATGGTCCACACATGCTGCAGTTGTGTGGTTGCAGTAGAAGTAGATGACATGCTCATGTGTTTTCTTAGGTTGTATCGCATCAAACCTTTTTTTTTTTTTTTTGCCTCTGTAGAATTGTTCAATTAAATATTAAACAGTCATTTTAAATACATTTAGAACAGATTAGACTGCCCCCTCGTGGACAAGTTACAAACATTTGCCAGCAGCTGTTGGGTTTGTTGAGAAGAGCTGAGGTGGGAATTTGGACACAAACACGTGTGTTTTACGTCTGAATTATCAGGATAATGAAGTCAGTTGTATAAATACTGACCTGATTTCAGTCAGTACTAAAGGTCTGGAATGAAAATTAGCTGTTTTATCAATCAAACGCTGCCAAAGTTTTGAGTCTTGTGTGATTGAGTATTGCCACAACATCAAGATCGACAAAGCCAAGAATGCATGCCCCTAACAAGGTGAAAAAATAAAAATAAAATAACCTCCTGAATCCAGAACCAGTTCCAGACCAGCAGCAGATTAAATCTTTTTTACTCTGGGTATTGCTGCGTACTTTTGGCAGACCTTTGCTAAAAATAGACCACAAAGCCTTCATAATGAAGGTAAAAAATTAAATAAACTAAAAAAAATCACCCTCAAAATGGTCTAAGACAGGCCTGCAGGATGAACAAAGACTGGAGTGAATAGTGCATTACAGCTGAGTACGAGGCAACATGCACACTTTTTCGTTTTCATGGTGCAAAGAATCAGATCCCAGTAGAGGCAAATCCTGCACTCAAAAACACAAACGTGGGGGGGGGTCTTCAGACACTAGTCTGAAGAATGTTTTCTTTTTTAACTTGCATTAATGACAGCACTTGAAAAAAGTCTTAGAAATTGTGTGGCTGCCATCACTCAAACAAGCTGAGTGCCTCAACATCTTCATGTGCATCCTGGATGGTGCAAATCACAAATAATTTTTTTATGTGAAGATAATTGGCAGTTGAAAGAGATGGTCATGTCTCTGCATGTGGCTCTTTCATGAGCTCCGTTTTAAACTCCTGCCAAAGACAGCAGCAGCAGCAGCTCAGGGAGAAAAACACGAGTACGAGAATAGAAGAGTGCTGCTGTTTGAAGCTCTCCAGATGCTAAAAATAGACGAGGGGGAAAGCACAGGCGCTCCCTGACTGGCTGTCCCCCCTTCGCTGCTGCTAAGATTGGATCCTGCTCGATAAAAATAGCCCTGCCAGCAGAGAAGGCAGAAGGGGGTTATCTCATTTTCTGTGCTTCTGTTTTGCTGCAGTGGTACATTACATTTCTCTAAGGCACTGCACACTGCTGCAGAGTGTGAGTGGGGTGCAAGTGTGCATACATATCATGAGGGACTCATGATTCTGGATGCACAATCTGTTGCTAGATCTCAAGATTGGGTTACAGATGTCCATCCTTGTAATTTATGGAAAAACCCTTCTGGTACCAGCAGCCTGAGAGAGTGTATTTGCATATGCATGCAGGAAAGGGCTGCTGGGAAACCAAACAAAGGAGCCCGCAGAAATGTAGCACCCCGTTTGCCAGGTAAATTATTTGCATATTAAAAGGATGAATGGTCACAGCAACAAAAAGAAACACGCTGACAGTTGTAGAACTGATAGATACAAGAAAGGGGTGCTTAAGAGGAAATAACTGTGGTTTTCAAGGGATGGCAGAAGGCAGAAATTCAAGTTCTGTTTGTATGTCAGGCTGCTCACAACACCAAATGCTTGAGAGAAAATATTGTGCACAAACAGCCGATCCACAGGGTGTACTGACTATATTACTGCAAGTTTTTACCACGCTTTTGTGTTGCTCAGCTTCTGCATGAGCATCAAATGTGGGAAAGTAAGTGCTACAGGTGCACATGTGCGTGGAGGCTCCTTAAAGACACACTAACATCCCATCCATCCATTTTCCATACCCGCTGTATCCTTTGCAGGGTCACGGGGACACACCAACACAATATTCTATAAATGCTGTAGAAAAGACACTAAAAAAGCACATTCTTGTCATTGCAGGAACGTGAGAGTAATTTGCATTCATCCCCTCACATGCAGCTGGGCTCCTGCGAGCAGCCCGACTTCTTCACACATCCACACTGACACGTAGCAACTGTACAGTTATCACGCCCCCACACCGCAGAGCGCTCCTTGGTTTCCCGTGGAGGTGGGAGCTAAGATTAGAACAAGAGAGCTAAAAATACATCACGGTGGCACAAAGGAGGAGGGGTGGGGGAGGGAATGCTGAGCAGGCAGGGATGGAGGGCAGAGGGTAAGACTTGATTAGGAGGGGAGTGATGCTGGGAGTGCGGGAGAACTGGGGGAAGGGGAAGCAGAGGGGCGTTGGCTCATCTGCTGCAGTGATGAAAGGGTAGCATGCAGTTGTTGAACCTATGAGAGGAGGTATTTTTATTACCCATCTCTGCGCACTTATCATTAAGACATGTTCAAACAGTTGCATAAATGATTGCCCATCTAAAATTAAGTAATTAAAAGTGAATTTCTGGGACTAACTGTCCAGTTCAAATACAAATTAGTGCATTAAAATCTTCTCACTTGTATTCAGGGAAGCTTTTGCAACTTCATTTTTAACCTAGATTAAAGAGATCCATTTGGTACATTTGTCCGTTCTAGAGGTTGCAGCCGTTAAGTGTCAGCACTCAATATGACCTGAATAATTCATTTCATAAGCGGGGAGGTGACTCATGGGTAATTGAGTTGGGGTCGGAGGTATGTGTGTAATGCAACTGTCTTTAGTAAAAAGATTTTCTTCCATTAAGCTTTTTTGCACAAAGTGGTGTTGTGAAGCACCAAAGCAGCAACATCCCCTGAGGTGATGGACAACTTTCCTGAACTGAAACCTGGTTTCGACAGTTCTGCCCTCGATGCCAGTTGAGCCCCTATAGCACATTCTATAACATTTTATTTTAAAAAGGTCAACACTGGCACATTATTGGAGGATTAGACTTTTTAATTGTATATACGTGCACTGATTTACCAAGGAGCAACCTCTGGTTTTCTACTACTACTCTAGTACTAGAGCCTACAGTTCCTCAAATGTCCACTAGGGGCCGGCTGTAAAAATGAGAGAAATTGCACTGATTCCCCATGTGAAAATATCTAACTTTACAGCAGTCCTAAAGAGTTTTTAGATTAGACCCTGTTGCTTTCCCTGGAAGAAGAACTTGTGTTTAACGTTCACTAAGAAATGTAAACGCAAGATGTGTTATTGTTTCCACTGTGCTAAAGTCGAGTTACGGGGAGGGAAGAAGAGTAAGGGGGTGTTACTGCGTGACATGACGGCCCCGTTGTCTGTTTGGTTGGACTTGCTGGATTCACCGACATCAGAGGAGCTGGGTGCAGGAGATGGAGCGACACTGAGTAGCAAACGGATTTGCGGAGTGGCTTCTCCCAAATTGTGTAGCACAAACCAAAGTATGAGCAGTCAGTCTTCCTCTGCCGCTCCTGCTGTGGTGGTCGTTGAAAACATACAACTTGTTAACTTCAAGTTGTTAATAATGTGATTCATTTTTTATTTAAGTTTAAATTTTAACCACAATAATATAAATAAATACAAGCCTAATTTCCTTCAGCGCCACAGCCTGTCACTCTAGTAGCCAATTCCATATTACAGTTCCGTAATATGCCGATTTATGGCAGAGCACGATAATAATGTTATCAGTAGATCCCACCCAAGGCTCACCATCATTCTGTTTACATCCTACCTGACCCGAACCTGATCAAGCGTACCCTCAGAGGCAGATTATTGGTCGGGCCGGCGCCACACGTGACCCTGTGGCAGTTAATATAAAAAGGAAAAGCAATATGTTAAAGTGGGGTAAAAGACTGGGTTTCGTCATTTTAGCTGTTTAACTCTGTCATTTAACTTAAATTCTGAGCTGTGAAAAAGGACCTAGTAAAGAAAATATTCCCTAATTGTGACAGTAGAGTTTTGCCATTTCCCATTAGACAATTTGTGGAATTTATAAATCCAGATCTTTGTCATCGTGTTCAGTCTAAATGTTTTTTAGTACAGATGAAAGCTCCTGCATCTGTGAGGAGAGAAGCTACGTTTTCCTGTTTTACACCATCCTCCTTTGTGGAAATGCAGCACTGCCATGACAAAAGTAAAAAACAATACAAATAAAAACACCACCATGGAAACACCACGTCAGTGGTTCTTAGCCCAGCCTGCACTGCAGTCCCTCCTCCTCTATTCATCCGGCTCTGACTGCAGTCTGTCTGGTCGTATAGTCTGGACGCTGTGCAGAGGTGTTGGAGTCTGGACTGTGTTCCTGCAGCCATGTTTCAGCGCTCTAAGCTCATCCATTCTAATAACCATATTCCTCACATTCAACACGATGATCAAGCAAACTTCCTCCTTCCTCTCCATTGTCTTCCTTCTCCACATCCTTGATGCCTCCTCTTCAACTCATCTGGATTTGGGTTTTATTCCAGACGTTGGATACCTTTGGAAAGATCTTATGTATAAGCAACTTTTCTGTTGTCATGATCATAAATGTTTAAAAAATGACATCAGCAGAAAGATAAAGACAAAATATGACATGAAACTGAATATAGCATCGTAGCAAACTTTTCCCCATATTTCTTGAACTGCTGTTTTTTTGTTGTTTTTTTATTTTAAAATGCTCGAGGTAAATTCCTGAGAAGGAGACTATGAGTGTTTGTTTAGGAATGACTAAGCACAACTCTACCAACTCTCAAACGAGACAAAACTTCAAAAAAACATGGGCTCTTTGAACGCCGCATGACGAGCGTTCTTTTTGCAAGCTGAGATGGTCAAACATGACTTTCAGATAACTTTATTCGGAGCCTCTCACATCTTGCTCATCCCTTTAGATTGACATGAAAAGTTTGGACATGTTTCTTGAAGTCCCTGTGCTCGTAGCGTCAGCAAACCCCAAAGTTGAACTTTTCTTTCTACTGATGCATTTTTTATTTATACATGTAAAATATAAAAGCAGTTTGAATGCATCAAATGCACTAAGAGGATGATTTCAAAGTGAATTACACAGTTTATATACACAGTTTCTCCATTTCTCTTACGAGTCGGGGATGGATGGATGGATGGATGGATGGATGGATGGATGGATGGATGGATGGATGGATGGATGGATGGATGGATGGATGGATGGATGGATGGATGGATGTGGGGATGGATGGATGAATGTTTTATATTACACAAACAGATAAGTCAGATTGCTTACATTTAAATAAATAAATAAATAAAAACCGAAGCTAAAGAAATAAATGCAATTACAGTAACGACCACTTCTTTTTTCTTGCTTTTTTTAATGAATTGTCCTTTCCACATGTAAATTTAACAGCAATTTTCAACGCCTGGATGAAAAGGAAAATCCGTGGACGTGATACATTTCTGAGTTTTGTCCCTGCAGACTCTTCAGCAGGTTTCTCTGCATCCAGCTGCAGTTGCTGCTTGTTTGCGGCTCTTTCTGCCCAGTTTTGTCATCAGTAACTGAAAAGGTGCTCAACTGGGTTGAGATCAGCTGACCGACTTAGCCGTAGAAGATTATTTCATTTACTTAAAAAGTCTTCAGTTGTTTTTGCAGTTTTTTTCAGCTCCAAATCTACCTGTGATGTGAAGCATTTTTGTAGCATTTATCAGTAAAGCTCTATACATTTCTGAACTATTCTTGCAGTTCATCAAACACCAGTGAGCCTGTTCCCTCGGCAGATGAACATGTCCATATCATAACACCACCTCCTCCATGTTTGACACATTTAGTAATAATAAGCTGTTTCTCTCTCTGTCTATATATATATATATATATATATATTATATATATATATATGTGTGTGTGTGTGTGTGTGTGTGTGTGTGTGCTTCTCCTTTCATCATAAGTTATTCCTGGGTTCATCCATCCACAGAATCTCATTCTACTCATACTAAAACATGAGTGGCTTTTTCAGATGACAAAGTCTAATTTATCTTCCCTGTTCTTGAACGTCATCAGTGGGTTGTACCTTGTTGTGAACCCGCTGTATTTATACATCCAGGGACGTGTCTGTTGATTGTACATTTTGACAAGGACATGTCTTCCTTCTCCAGAGTATTCTTGACTTCTGATAATGATGTGAAGGTGTTTTTTTTCTTCACTGCAGAAAGGATTCTGTGATCATTAATTTTGTGTTCTTTCTGGCCTTTTGATGTTGTTGAGCTGGAAGTGCTTTTTCTTTTTAAGTACGTACCAACTGTGGATTTGGCCACACCTATAGTTTTTTATTATCTCCCTAATAATGGTCTTCTTGGGGAACTTTGTTCACATCTCTATTACAAAACTGATTGTACTAATGAGTAAAGGCAAAATCATAACATTTTGAACTCCAAATACCTCTGGACACAACAAGATACTTCTCTAACTTGCATTTCGTCACAATTTTAGACACATAACTTTATTTCCTTTGCAAAAGTCTTAAAGGGTCTAACATCGTGATACTAGATTACAGTTCTAGTTTATGAAACATTGTGCATCAAATGTAAAAATAGGGGAATGGTGTGTTGATCAGTGGTGAGGACAGCAATAGGAACGTAATTTCTTGTGTTTGTCTGCCACCTAGTGGTAGAAAAATGATCCTGCACCCGCATTTTAACAACTGTGATTTCTGTTCACTTAGGTGGACTGGGAAAGCAACGGGGGTCTGGTGAAGAAGCTGCCTTCCATCCGCGAGGATGAGGAGGGCGATGAGGAGCAGAGCACCGTGTCTCGTGCCCCCCGCTCCCC